>JAJOOS010012014.1:0-17586 GCA_029582725.1 Solanum chiquidenum
AATTGACTTCTGATTTCTGATTACTTATTGAATTCTTACAATTGGTTTCACAAAACCCCCCTTTTAATTAATTGTTTTTTTTATTGGAAGTACTTTGAATAATTGGCTATAATTGTGTGTTAAAGTAAAGTCTAAACCATTTTCCTCGTGGGATCGACCCCAACCTACAAGTTGGGTTCTTTACTTGATAACGATCGCTTATGATTCTTTAGGGAGGTGTAATTTGAGAGTATCAGCAGTGTTTGAGACATCCTTTTTGAACTGCTGAACTTGAGTTTTACTTGAGGACAAGCAAAAGTTTAAGTTGGGGGTGTTGATGAGTCCACAATTTTGACACATTTAGGGTTTTATTTGAATAGACTTAGTGTCCTCAAATTCATATTTTGTGCCAATAACTGATGTAAATCCTTGAATTTCAGGTATTTTGATTAAAGAATAAAGCATGAACACTATTGAGCAAAAAGGAACAAGGCAGCTGAAAGAATGAAGGAAACAAGGCCTAAGGATCGCCTAACCCATTAGGTGAGTCGCCGAACGGCCAGGATTTCAGAGTGCTAGTCCCTTAAGAAGAAAATCTAGTCGACGAGAGAAAGGAGCAGTTGGTGAGTCACCGAACGGTTCCGCAATGTAGTGCTATATCGCCAAAAATTACAGAACCTGAAGATGTTAAAGGCAAAAGCAAAACAGTGATGAAAATGACCAAAGGGAGGATCGCCGATTAGATCGGTGATCCTGACTAACTGCGCTGAGTGAACCTCCGCAACACACTTTTCGACAACTATAAATACTTGTTTAAATTTTTAGCTTAGTATTTGATCTTTTGTTGAAACATAATGTTTTTCAGTTTTTGAAGTTGAGAGCTTAGAACTGAACAGAGAGACAATATTTCCTTAGCTTTGATGATTTGAAGATTTCCATTTCTAAGAAATTTGAAGTGGGTGTTGAAGATTCTTCATCTTAGACCTTTGTAAAGACAATATCAATCGTACCAGTTGATGGAAACACAACTTGGTAACAATATTTACCTTTTTACTATGTCTAGCTAAAACCCAAATTCTTGGGCTGTGATTATGTGATTATGGGTTGATTTAACTGCTAGGTATTGTTAATTGATAGTTCATTTGTTGTTTAAAAGTGATTTCGTTCAGTAATTGTGGTTGAATTTAATGGATTGTAGTTGCAAATGCATCCTTAATTTCGTGTTTTTGACTTTCTCAATAGAGAGGTTTTAAAAGCAAAATTACTGAATCGATGGTCTGTGGGTATTAGGTTGTCATGGGTTCAGCTCGAGAGAGGGAACCCTAAATCCTTTTCCACACATTCAGCTCGAGAGACTGAATGGAGTAAAGCGAAGGCTATGCTTCATTGTTGCTTATTGGTGTTCGACAGAAACCAATTTGATTCGAGGTAAATTGTTCTACAGAAAGTTTCCCTCCACTAAAGTCTAGCTTATTCACTGATTTGCAGTTGTTTACTATTAATTGCAATTACCCGATTGTTTACCTTAGCCCATAATACAATCACACCCCAAGAATCGCATCTCCATATTCATACTTTCGTGTTGTTTGTTGTTTTAGTAGATAATACAAACAAGCCCTCTTGATATTTGACATTTGTCACCTATAATTTAAACCATGATTTTATTCGTAAATATTTTTAGCTATGATTGACTAGAGCGTATTCTTACTCGCCTATTGATTCTCAATTACGAACCACTCCCTTGGGACTCGACCCCAACTCACTTAGTTGGGTTATATTACTACTCACGATCGTTGGCACTTAGTATTGGATGAAGTTTCCTTATACGTGAAATGAATCCTCAAACATCAGAATAACCAACTCAAAAGCTGACTCAACCCGCTTATTAACCCTTACACTTAATGAGCTGCAATGATGTATTCCAAATCAAAATGACTCACATTCTAATGAAGAAATATACTGGAATTGCGGACAAAACTTCTTTAGCAAAGGTAGAGAATGATGTCCCAATCGACAATGTTCTTCAAATGGAGCCACAACACTAGACCAGGAAACAAACTGAGGCACCCATTCATCCAAAACATAGAGATCGTCAGATACATGTCCTTTAACAATAACCTGATTCGTCTTAAGATCATGAAACAAACAATGATCCGAAAAGAACGAAATATAACAATTAAGTTCTCTGGTAATTTTGCTAACAAAAATCAAATTGATGGCCAACTTTGGTAGACTTAATACTGATGACAAGGTAATAGTGGAGGTTGGTTTAACAGTTCCATATCCAACACTGTTACAAGTTGATCTATCAGCTACAGTAATCGGAGAGGGAGCTTTGTTTTACTGAAATCTAGTAAAAATGTTAGGATTACTGGTCATGTTATTTGAAGTACCTAAATTAATCACCCATTTATTTGAAGAGGTGATTAGAAATGTTTTTTTCTGATCCAGTAAAGGCATTAACTGAAGTGGATTCCTTCAGTAATTTCTAATATCGAGAGAATTCAGCAAACTCCTTTGCGAAAATCAAAATCATTTTATCAGACCTTTGAGTGCCCAGATTACAGTCAGTCATATTCCCAACAAAACGCTTACGGTACCAAAATGATTTGGTGGAGAAACCAACAAGTCCCAAACAGACTATAATCCCAAAAAAAAAAGACAATACAATTACCAAAATAAAATGACTAACCAGATCTGACAGCTCCAAGACCAATCTGGCTAAAAAATCAAAAACAAAAGGGACGTTGATTGAAAAAGACAACAATGTCTGAGAAGCCAACAAATTTTCTGGACAGCAACCCAAAAATTAGAAGGATGGACATGTGTGTTTGAAAGTTTCGAATTCCGACAAAATAACCTTATCAAAACAACCCCAGAATGACTCAAACTTCAGATTTGAGTTTACATACAGATCTGCAACAAATATTCTTAGCACCTTTCTTGAATTTCCAGAATTTTAAAGCACTAGCTTCACTCGAGAAAGGCAGACAATCGAGCATCAGATTTAGGAGTTTCAATCTGAACCCAGATGCCACAAAATGGATTCATTACACTTAGACAAACAATTTCTCTAACAAAAAAATGGTGTCCGGATTCAAAGGTGAAAGATAGGGCTCTCAACTACTTCCCCGAGGCCATAGTAGTTTCCGGCGAAGTCACAGTGACTTCCAGCAAAGCCAAAATCCCAGCTTAGAAAGTTGCTCTGATATCATGTAACATATATTATATGGAGAATGACTTGTTTTTCTATTCATCAAGACAATATACTTATACAAATACATATGCTTCTATGGAAGGAAACTAATCAAAGTAAATTAAGCAAATCAACTAAGAAGTCTCAAGGAGCAGTACTTGTACACATCACTGTTGGCATGATTGATATTGTGTTTTACTTGAGGACAAGCAAAATTTTAAGTTGGGGGTGTTGATGAGTCAATAATTTTAACTGATTTAGAGATTTTAATTGAATGAATTAGTGTCCTCAAGGCCTATTTTGTGTTCATAACTGATGTTAATTTGTTTATGTTCAGCAATGAAGGCTTAAGAACAAGGCAAGGACATTACAATGCAAAGAAAAGAGAAAAAGTTGGAAAAGCTGAAGAAAAGAAAGGTTGGAGCTCGCCAAAAAGTCCAGTGAATTGGCTCCCGAAACAAGCCAACTCGGCGATTAAGAAAGCACTTCGGTAACGTGCCAAATGGAACAACGACCCCAAAGCAGCTCGCCTAAATGAACGAAACAACTAGGTGCAGAAGTAAAGCCAAAAGGGTCTTACACTGAAATTTTGGGAAGTGTATGAAAATGTATAAATTGATTTTTTGAAGAGAGAGAAAAGGGTCTTACACAGTTTTAAGATTTTTTTCACATACGTGGACAATATTCAATATTTTTAGAGAGAGTTTTGAGCTTGGATATTGCGGTTTCAATATTTTATGCTTATTTTTGGCATTGAACATGGGAGATTTTGTCATTTCGATGGAATATCTTTTTGGCAACTATTCTTGCTTTTTGTTATGTGTGGATAAACTCCATTTCCTTAGGGTCTGACTATGTAATCGAATACATAAATTACCTTATGTATATTTTTAATTACTATATTTAATGTTGTATTGGAATAGGTTCAGTCATTTTTTCATATTTTAATTTATGTATTGAAGTTTCAAATTTTGTTATAGACTTAGCACTCGATGCTTGCTTGCGAAAGGTGCGTAGAGTAGAATAAATGATTGATAATTGTATTGGCTTATGTCTTTAAAACCCATCTTGATAAAGTGGATTAAGTTAACGAATTGGCTTTTTTTTTGGTATTGTGAAGCTTGTTGAGGTTCGAAGGAACTCACTTGAAGTGTAATAACTGATTGAAAAATAGATGTTATAGTTAAAATCCATCCTACCCATCGAGACTCAACGACTTAAAGCAATTATTAATTACCCATTAAGAGAAATTAATATTCAATTACCGACACACTCGTAAGGTCTTCTTTATACTTGTTCAAACTCCGTACTATTTATTTTCGTAAAAATTCGATACAAAACTCTCTTGATATTGATAATTGAAACCTACAGATTTACATTATTCTACGCGTTATTTACTTCCGTTCTAAAAGAAATTAGAACACTTAAATACTTTGTACTTGAATTCTCTATTGTATCACTCCTTGTGGGATAGACCCCAACTCACCATTGGGTTTTTACTTGTTAGCGCCCGCCTACACTTTAAATTATAAGAGGTGTAGTTAAACGTTATCAAAAATGGTGTCGTTGTCGGGAGTCATGTTTAGAATTATTTTTTAAAATGTTTTTGTGAACTAATTTGATTGTAGTAGAACTTTCTTATTTGTGTTTGTGTTTTTATGTCTTAAGATGTGAAGAAATGAGTGTGAACGGGAGCAATGCAAGTAAACATAGACACAATGATGACATCATAGAGTCGAACGATATTAATGCAAAGCAATTAGGAAGTGCTGGTGCTATTCCTTTACCCTCAATTGTGGGCAACACTATTTTTCATGTGAAGGAAACTATGTTTCAAATGCTCTAAATGAAAGGTTTCTCTGAGGGACTTGCTCATGAGGACCCTCACGATCACATCCAAAACTTTGTGGATGTGTGTGGACCATTTTCTTTCAAGAATATCTCTCAAGAGTCAATTCGGCTCTGTTTGTTTCCTTCTCTCTAGTAGAGGAAGCAACGAAGTGGTTGGCCAAGCTACCCAGAGACTCTATTACTTCTTGGGAGGAACTGTCATTACCCAGGGGTACCCCTAGATGTAAAATGGTGTATAGAACCCCTAAGGACTCCATACAATCAAATTAGCATATATATAATAACATACAGTAGTGAAACAATAAAGAGTAAAACGACATTTAAGTCCAAAACAGTTTTATAGAAAAGCGGAAGACTAACTCATGTCTCAACATAGCCGTCTATTACAATCAAATGAAAATGGTCCTAGCCCAAACATCATGTTCAAAAGAAAATAGAAAAGTGAAACTACAATAAGGAAAGTCCGTCCTCGAACCATGAGGACTCACCAAGCTCAGAAAGAATCAATGTCCAAGCTCTAGCCACTAGAATGGAAACCCTGCCTATCGAACCCTACATTTGGGGGAAAATGTAGGCAAGAGTATGCGTTAGTACAAAAAATCACCAGGTATGATAGCTATGCATAAAAATATTTAACACATCCTAAGAAAGACATTTCATTTCATGACATGCAATTTACAAAGTTTAAACATCATAATTGAGGTAGTTGGAAAACATAGGTCATAACATCATGTTCAAGGCAAGCTAAATCATCTTTGAGCCTTTGAACACATATGAGATACTTCTTTAAGTAACCTTAGTTCATTAATCATATTGTTGTGGGAAAATGAACATTAACCGATATAGAGACCATGTGAGCTAAAACATGATCACCCGATGTCTCCCACACCGAAAAGGGTTGTTCTACTTGCCTAAGGTAGAACCATGAACTTCTAGCTTAAGTGGATCCACTAGATAAATATCCTACAGGGGCACGTAGTTTATGGGATAAGGATATTGTTACTAGAAACCTGAGCTTTACTAACGGGAGAGCTCCCATCTCGATGTCAATATCCACTCGGTGCTAAGTATAATTCCCACGGAATAGTATTTTCTTACTTATTCTCCTCATCCATAGAAAAACATGTCATCTTGTCAATCCATTCTAGTTCATTAGATAACTCTTATTCATTGATTTAATTCGGTGAGAATAGCCTTTCGACCTAAAAATCCTTTCTATGTGAGAAAACCTTTCACATCATGGTTGTAAGTGTTTTATGAGAATAACTTTTCAAGGACGAATACCTTCTCCTAGCTAAAAGCATACACAACACTATCTCGTGGAGCCTATATGGAATTCATTCTCAAAGAGTATAACTAATGCATGTTAAACAATCATCTCGTGAAGCCTATAGGCAACTCATACTCTATGGACAACAACATGAGGAAAATAAACCATACAAGTCATTTCTTTCAAAACTTAAGCATGCTCATTAACATGCATAATCATAAGGAAATCATGAAAACACATAAATCACACATGACTCCCAATACATAAAAAAAACAAGAGGGACTCATTACCTCAAGCTAGAGTCGGAGTAGAAGGCAAGAGGCGAGGATATCGGGACTTCATATCCTCCTCGGCCTCCCAAGTAGCCCCCTTAACTAAGTGATTCTTCCATAACACCTACATGGAGGCAACTTCCTTGTTTCTCAACATTTTGACTTGCCGGTCTAAAATTTCAACCGGTACTTCTTCAAAAGAAAGATTCTCTTTAACCTCCAAACCCTCTAAGGAAACTATCGATGTTGGATCCCCAATACTTTTCTTCAGCATAGAGACATGGAAAATCGGTTGCACCAATGCCAACTCATTTCACAAATCTAGCTCATATGCAACCTTGCCAACACGCCTCAAAATCTCATATGGGCCTACAAAATGGGGACTAAGCTTCCCTTTCTTCCGAAACCTCATAATACCCTTCATGGGTGAGATTTTCAAATAAAACCAATCATGAACCTCAAATTCAAGATCTCTCCTTCTAACATCGGCATAAGACTTTTGCCGACTTTGGGCCGTTCTCAACTTCTCTCTAATAAGCAGAATCTTCTCTATGGCCTCATATACCAATTTTGACCTATGAGATGAACTTCACCGCCCTCAAACCATCCTATAAGAGATATACACCTCCTACCATAGAGAGCCTCAAATGGAGCCATATCTATACTCGAGTGATAAATGTTATTATAAGCAAACTCAATTAACGGCAAATGGCCATCCCAATTACCCTTAAGGTCAATCACACAAGACCTCAACATGTTTTCCAAAGTTTGAATAGTATGCTTAGCTTGCCCATTGGTTTGGGGATGAAAAGTTGTACTAAGCTTAATTTTGGTACCAAGACCTTTTAGGAATGACTTCCAAAATTGTGAAGTAAATTGGGTACCTCGATCGGATATTATGGACAATGGTACTCCATGTAACCTTACCACCTCTCTCAAATACAACTTAGCATAATCTTCCGCCGAATAGAAAACCTTGACGGGAATGAAATTAGCAGATTTAGTCATCCGATCCACTATTACCCAAATCGAGTCATATTATCGCCGAGTACGTGTCAACCCTACTATAAAGTCCATATTTACATCTTACCACTTCCAAGTAGGAATACCAATGTCTTGGGATAAACCTTTCGATTTCTGATGCTCAACCTTCACTTGTTGACAATTAGGGAACTTAGCCACAAATCCCGCAATATCTTTCTACATCTCATTCCATCAATAGATCTCCCACAAATCATGTTACATCTTGGTGGCTACCGGGTGAATAGAATAACGAGAACTATGAGCTTCTGCCAAGATTTGTTCTCTCAAGTTATCAACATTTGGAACACATAAACGTCCTTGATATATTAGTACCCCATCTCCCCCTTGGAAGAAAGCCTCAGCGAACTTTTTGAGCACCGCCTCTTTTAATTCCACTAGAATTGGATCAGGACCTTGTTTAACCTTCACATCCATCACAAAAGATTATTCAGACCCATTATGAACCATGACACCACCCTTGGTGGAATCCACTGGATGAACACCTAATCGAGCTAACCTATGAACATCTCAAACCAACTCTTTCTTTTCATTCTCAACATAAGTAACACTACCCATTGGTAGCCGACTAAGAGCATCTGCTACCACATTTGCTTTACCGAGGTGATAAAGGCCACTTATGTCATAATCCTTCAATAATTGTAGCCACCTTCTTTGGCTAAGATTCAATTCGTTTTGATTAAACATGTATTGCAAGCTCTTATGATCGGTGAAAACATCAACTTGAACCCCATACAAATAATACTTCCAAATCTGTAAGGCAAAAATCACCGCCGCTAACTCAAGGTAATGGATAGGATAATTCTTCTCATCGATCTTAAGTTTCCTTGAAGCATAGGCAATAACCTTACCATTTTGCATAAGCACACATCCCAACCCAACTATAGAGGCATCACAATATACTACAAAGCCATCCATACCTTCCTGTAAGGTCAACACCGGAGCGGAGGTAAGTCTATCTTTAAATTCTTGGAAACTTTTCTCACAAGCTTCCGACCATAGGAATTTAGCCTTCTTTTGAGTCAAAGTCGTCAAAGGAGAAGCAATGGAGGAAAACCCCTCAACAAATCTTCCATAGTAATCGGACAAACCCGAGAAGCTTCTAATATCGGAAGGAGTTAAAGGTCTAGGCCAACTCTTGACCGTATCCATCTTAATAGGATCTACCTCAATACCCTTGCTTGCCATAATATGCACAAGAAAAGCTATGGACCTTATCCAATATTCACTTTTTCTAAACTTTGAAAAAAGTTGTTGCTCCTTAAGAATTTACAACACGATTCTCAGATGATCAATATGCACTTTCTCACTTCTCGAATAGATCAAAATATCATTGATAAACACAATTACGAACATATCAAGGTATTGTATGAACACCATATTCATCAAATCCATAAATGCCGTTGGAGCATTAGTCAACCCAAACGACATTACCAAAAACTCATAATGACCATATCGAGTTCAAAAAGCAATCTTCGGAATATCACTATCCTTCACCCTCAATTGGTGGTAACCCGAATGAAGATTGATCTTAGAGAAATAATTGGTCCCTTGAAGTTGGTCAAACAAGTCGTCAATCCTTGGAAGAGGATATTGTTCTTGATAGTCACCTTGTTCAACTATCTATAGTCGATGCACATACGAAGGGAACCATCTTTCTTTCTTACAAATGAAACTAGAGCACCCCTTGGAGAGATACTCGGCCGGATGAAACCCTTATCCAATAAATCCTTCAATTGATCTTTAAACTCCTTAAGTTTCACCGGAGCCATTCTATAAGGAGGAATAGAGATAGGTTGCGTATCTGGGAGAAGGACAATACCGAAGTCTATTTCCCGCTCGAGGGGAATACCGGGTAAATTATTGGGGAAAACTTCCAGAAACTTCTTAACTACTAGGACCGACTCAAGAGTAGTGGTTTTGGAATCTACATCCCTCACCCTAACTAGATGATAAATGCAACCTTTCAAAATTATCTTCCTAGCTTTTAGACAAGAGACTAACTACCCCTTGGGCATAAAATTTCCCCCCTTCCACTCAATGATAGGATCATTTGGAAACTGAAATTTGACCACTTGAGTCCTACAATGTATGGAAACATAACAAGAATGCAACCAATCCATCCCCAGAATGACATCAAAGTCTAACATGTCAAGTTCTACCGAGTCTACAATAGTAACTCTATGGGACACTTTCTATAAACCCTTTTAGCCACCACAGAATTACCAACAGAAGTAGAGACATAAAAAGGTTCTAACAATATATCGGGGAGTACATCAAACTTCATGGCCACATAAGGTGTTACAAAGGACAGAGTAGCTCCGGGATCAAGCAAAGCATATACATCATGTTGAAAAACTTTTAACATACCAGTCATTATATCCGGAGAACTCTCTTGGTCACTTTTGGTTTAGAAAGCATAGAAGCAGTTTTGCTTTTGAGCATTGGAATGTGAACCACTAGGAGGAGCTTGTTTGCCTTCCCTTCCTTTTGCCGTGAGCATTGGGAAATCTCTCATTTTGTGCCCACTCTTCCCACAACTAATGCAACCATCCATGCTGACTAGGCACTTATCATCATGTTTCTTCCCACACATGGCACAAGTAGTCCTAGCCAAAGAAGACCCACCTCCATTACTTCCTGGAGGTTTAGGGTTAGACACCCTATCCTTGTTAAACTTAGGTGGAGAATTAGAGTAACATTGATCGGAAAACCCTTGACGAAACTTAGGATGACCATGTTCATCGTATCTAGCACGTGAAAAATTACTATCACCGGTCTTAGCCATTTTTACCTCTCTAGAATTCTCTTTGAGTTAATCCTCTTCAATTTGTTGTGCATGTACTATGAGATGAGAGATAGCCATGTCACCAATGAGCATGGCAGTACATCACTCTTTAACCACCATTTCGGACACACCTGATACAAACGTACTCATTCTAGCTCTTGAATCCACAACCATTGTTGGAGCATATTTCAACAATTGAGTGAACTTTAGAGAATATTCCCTCACACTCATGCTTCTTTGATGAAGGTTAATGAACTCTAGCACCTTGGCTTCCCTCATATCAAGGGGAAAAAATATATGAAGAACAACAGATTTGAACATTTCCCACTCAATAGGACCAACTCCCACCGGTCTTGCCTCTTTCCATTAGTTGTACCACACTTGAGCAATACCTTTCAATTGATAGGCGGCCAATTTTTCCTTCTCTCCCAAAGTCACTCCCATGATAGCAAGTACCTTATAGACCTCATCGATAAACTCTTGAGGATTTTCCTTAATTTTGGAGCCATGAAATTCCAGAGGGTTCATCCTCATAAAATCACTCACTCTTGAAGTCGTCGTACCCATATTTGTGTTCACGAGGACTACCACCTCTCTATTGGATTAAGCCGTAATGGCTTAATCCAACACTTGAAAAGCCGACCTAAACTCCGTATTTGTAACTTATTCAGCCAAGGGATCGACCGAAGCTTGAAGATAAGTTTGGGGAGGAGCTTCTTGCTCCACATTCTCCCTCACATTCCTTCTAGCATAAGCTCTTCGCGTAGAAATATCCTATAGAGCATAGTATAAGGATTAGAAGTGAGACTTAATAGAGTTAAAACTCTGTGGCACGACTTTAGAGTAATGAAAGAAGTGGAGTTTCCTAATCATCTTGTAGCCCCTTATTCATAAATGTGGCAAGCTTCACAATCATGAACAAGACTGTACTAGATGTGGCTTATGAAACATCCTAAAACCATTATAAACCTTGTGCTCTGATACCAAGTTTGTCACAACCCAAGGGTACCCCCTAGATGTAACATGGCGTAAAGAACCCCGAAGGACTCCATACAATCCACTTATCATATCATAACATAAAGTAGTCGAACAATAAAGAGTAAAAGAACATTTAGGTCCAAAATAGTTTTATAGAAAAGAGGAAGTCTAACTCATGTCTCAACATAGCCATCTATTAAAACCGAATAAACATGGGCCTAGCCCAAACATCATGTTCAAAAGGAAATACAATAGTAAAACTACAATAAGTAAGTCCGTCCTCAAACCAAGAGGACTCACCAAGCTCGGAAAGAATCAATGTGCAAGCTCTAGCCACTAGAATGGAAACCCTATCTGTCGGACCCTACATTTGGGGAAAACTATAGGCAAGAGTATGCATTAGTAAATAAATGCACGAAGTATGATATATATGCATAAAAACATTTAAAACATGCTAAGAAGGACATTTCATTTCATGACATGCAATTTACAAAGTTTAAACATCATAATAGAGCTAGTTGGAAAACATAAGTCATAATATCATGGTCAAGGAAAGCTAAATCATCTTTGAGCCTTTGAACAAATATGAGATACTTCTTTAAGTAACCTTAGTTCATTAATCATCTTGTTGTGGGAAAATTAGCCTTAACCGACATAGAGACCATGTGAGCTAAAACATGATCACCCGTTGTCTCTCACACAGAAAAAAGGTTGTTCTACTTGCCTAAGGTAGAACCATGAACTTCTAGCTTAAGTGGATCCACTAGCTAAATATCTTACGAGGGCATGTAGTTTATGGGATAAGTAGATTGTTACAAGAAACCTAGCCTCTCTAACGGGAGAGCTTCCATCTCAATGTCAATATCCACTCGGTGCTAAGCATAATACCCATGGAATAGTATTTTCTTACTTATTCTCCTCATCCATGGAAATACATGATATCTTGTCAATCCAAGTTAGTACATTAGGATAGCTCTTATTCATTGATTCAATTAGGTGAGAATAGCCTTTCGACCTAAGAATCCTTTCTATGTGAGAAAACCATTAACATCATAGTGGTAAGTGTTTTATCAGAATAACCTTTCAACAACACAGCAACAACAACAACAACAACATTGGCACTTCACTCTCAAAGCACCCTTAAAGCATTTACATAGGTTTCATAAGATCATGCATAAGTTCATACTTTACCCTTTCAAGGTTCAAAGCTACTTTCAATCACCAAATCTAGAATTCTAGCATTAGACAGAGATTTTATCATAAATTCATGCAATTATATTACTTCATGCTTTATATCATAAAACTCCTCTTTCATAATCAATAACCCAACTTTATGAGATCATAATTTAGAAAACATGGGGGTTTGCATGGGTTCATAAGGGAAACATCATAAAAGCATTTTAAATTATCAATTCATGCATAATAAACATAATTAAACCATTAAGATCAATAATCAAAAGAACTCATGGTGTTTGAAGAAGACCCTGGCTAATTGGGGAATTCTACTATTTGAAATAGAGGAATTTGGGGACTCCATGGGTGGAAGCAACCCATGGATGAAAACTACCATACCTCAAGTCCAATTGCTTATCTTCAATGGAAGAATTGCGACGTTAGCTTGAAACCATAGGTTGAATCTTCTTTTTCTTTCTTCAGGTTCTAGAGAGAGAATATTTGAGAGGAGTTGTCATTTGGGATTTAGGAAGAATGAATTAAATGGGGTGAATTTGGGGGTAAAAAGTATTATATAGAGGTTCTAAATATAGGCAAAATGACATAGTATAGAAAATAATTAATTAGGAAAATACATAGCTGACCTTAAAATTAACTGCCAGACGACCATCCACAGACCCAGTCGATGGACTGTGGTCTGACCCACGGCCCGTCCTGGTGGACCATTTATCATTGATCAGAAACTTACTTTTTGGGGTATCGAACCACGGACACATGACCACGGACCGTGGTCTTACCTACATCTGTAGGTCGTGTCATGGACTTGAACCCTCAAACCCTACCCAGGCAGGCCAACCATGGACCACACCTACGGTCTGTGGTCCACTCCACGGGTCGTGGATGGCTAGCGTGGTTCGACACCTGCAACATCTAGAAAGCTATTATATGCCCCTTTTTTGATATGGGGTGTCACAGGAACTCACAGAAGTGTTTTATGAAAGATTCTTCCCTCCATTGAAGATGGTGAAGTTGAGGGATAACATTCAAAATTACAAGCGGATTGATGGTGAACCTATTCATGAAACTTGTTTGAGGTTTCCAAAGCTACTTCTCAGTTGTCCTCCTACTTATAGATTTCCGGATAATGAGACAACCATTTATCGTGGCATTGGCGTTACTTGATGAGATGATTAAGAGTAACAGGGCATGGCATAAAAGGGAGGATCAAGTGTCTCCTCTCAATATTGGGTTGACTAATGAAAAAATGGATAAGAACCAAGAGAACGATGAAAATATGGCCAAGATGATGACCCAAATGGACTTGTTGACGAAACATGTCATGGGAGGTGGCTACAAGGTTATGAGTGCAGTTGGTGCTAGTAGTGGGATGAGCCCGGATGATGCACAATTTGAATCCATGTATAATGAAGAGGTGCAATTCTTGTAAAACCAAGCAAGGGGTTCTCATCTGAGCTATCCAAGGTCGGGCGGGAATCGAGGTTGGAAAAAAGATTGTGATAGTTGTTGAAGATGTAGGTTACGAGATTGGCGTGATCAGGGTGAAAATTAGAGAGAAAGGGGTGGTGATAGAGATTGATGTACCGTGATTTTACCATATTTTTGACGCATTTCACTTATAATTTGTGTTTGTCTAGGGCTATATTGTATTAGAAATTATGTTTTTTGTATTATGATTGTAGGAAATAAACTTGGAATGCAGTTGATGGAGATGATAGGCGAAATTATGCAGAAGGAGCCACCCACGGAAGTGATCCACGGATCGTAGGTCCTGTGATGGACCTTTGTTGGGCAGGCGTAGATGGAGCATCATGAAATTCTGACTAAGTGTGGAACTATGGAGCAACTGACGGATTGTAGGTCGACCCACGGGCCGTCCTGCACATCTGTCAATGGATTCATAGAGTTGAAGTTCCAGTACTTGATGAAAAATCCTAAGTGTAGAGCCACAAACGGGGACCTATGAACCATAGGTCGACCCACGGTCCGTAGGTCAAGTCGTTGATTGATGTCGCGTTCCAGACAACTTAATTACTTGTTTTGTTTCCTTTTTATTTAGGACTTGTTTTTCTATAAATAGGAGTTATAAACCTCATTTTTGGGGATTAGACATTATTGTAAACTCTTAGTTTTTGTGTTTTGGGAATTAATTTGCAAAATTTAGCAATTTGATTTTCAGATCTCGTTCTATAACATTTTTACTTTGCAATTCAATTGAGGAGCTTTTGGTTTCATCAATTCTAATTGTAAGTTCATGAATTGTGAACTCTCAAGCATGAGTAGCTAAATCCACAACTAGGGTTGTGGAAACCATGAACAATTAACAAAGTACAATAATAATTAAGTAATTCTTCAATAGTGTTTATGCATGTATTGTTAATTCTTTTGTTTAAAAGTCTTTTTAACGGTTGCAAACGTTAGAACTCCCGTCGTTCCTACTTCTCGGACCAAGGAGGTAAAGAATGAGAAAAGAATTAACAACAGAGATTTAGTAGATGCTATCTAATATTCTAATGTCAATTGGTGCGAGTGTGAAAACTAAGTCATACATTGATGTGATGTCTAATCTAGGGTAAAAGTAAGGGTTAGTAAAGCATAGACACGTAGTCGGTCTAAGGTGCGGGATGAAATTCCCTATCTGGAGGACCAATCACTTAGGGATGCTATCTAAGTGAAAACTAAGTCATATCTCGAGATTTAGTAGATGCTATCTAATATTATAATGTCAATTGGTGCGAGTGTGAAAACTAAGTCATACATTGATGTGATGTCTAATCTGGGGTAAAAGTAAGGGTTAGTAAAGCATAGACACGTAGTCGGTCCAAGGTGCGGGATGAAATTCCCTATCTGGAGGACCAATCATTTAGGGATATCCAACTTACCAACTTTGCATGTAAAACACTAGGAAAGGATTACTATTATTAGGATTACAGTATTAAGAGATTATCGGGAACACATATGCACTAGTTTATCTCTCATATCGATAACTCAAAGTTTGAATCTTGCTTACTTGTTACTTAAATCAACAATATGTAACTTGCTTACAAAACCCCCCCTTTTTACTTACTTCTTTCAGAAATAGTTTGACTAAAAGGAAACAATTGTAAGTTAAGTATAAGTATAAACCATTTTCCTCATAGGATTGACCCCAACAGTAACGACTCAAAAAATGATAGGTTGAACTAGAGCCTTGATGTTCAAGTTAGTGTGACCTTGAGTGAGTGTCTAGGCTATTTTGGAACCTTGATGGGGTGAGGAAGGAGCCTAGGGTGCAAAGCTAGGACCTAAACTAGCAAGGAAAGGGTGGTAGAAACCTTGTTCATAGAGGGGCTGTTTGGCGATGGGGTTGTTGATCTCCCAAAGGGTTAGGGGAATCACCCATGTACCCTTGAGATCACCTAGTGGCTGCCCCATTTGTCCTAGCTACTGGACCAAAGGGCGAGCTAAAGGGTAGCTCGCCAACCAGCTTGACGTGTCGCCCTTAGGCACCCCTCCAATCTCCCATTGACCAATCCTTTGAGTGAGCCCCCAGGAACAAAGGGCGAGCCAAGGGCGCACTTGGCGAGCCCAAGTGTCCAAAGGGCTAGCTCAAGCGGGCAAGGGGCATAAATTTTTAAGTTAAAACTTTAGGGTCGTTAGATCTTTTCCTAAATAAAGTCCCTATTATTCTATGCCTTTCCTAGCAACTATAAAATCCTTTGTAGACCTAAACTCCTCTAATTTAAGTCACACCAAATAGAGTTAAAAGAAATCCACCTCCTCTCAAATATTTCTCTCTCTACAATCCTCCATTGAAGAAGGTCAAGAACTTGCAGCTAGGGTTTCAATTCAAGGTAGTTAATCATCAAATTTCTTAGGGAATCTTATCAAAGGTATGGTGATCCTTCATCTAGGGATAGATTCCATCCATAGAGTCAATTTCAAAATAGATTTCAAAGATTTCAAGTTCATGAAAAACTTAGGGTTTTAGTCAATCTCATGGGTTCTTTCATCAAAAGTTTTCAAAAGGTTTCTAATGACGAACTATGAATATATTGATTTTTAATTGATGATTTAGGATGATTTTTACTCTATGAACCCATGATTTCTCTCAATCCCTAAATTGTGTCATTATGAAAATAGGTTTGTTGTTTATGAAAGCTTATGGTTGGAATAAGTCTAAATTGTTTCGGGTCATTAGATTGTATTATTGTTATGCTTAAGTATGGTAAATTGATGATGAATTGATGACTTCTGAGCATGGCCTTGAAGAGGCAAGTTATGATTAATTACATTGAAATGTGAATTAAATGTTGATCCACTTAAAAGATGGAGGTGTTTACTTACTATGCACATTGTGGTATTGTATTGATGAATATATTCCTTGTACCCTTAATGTGAAGGTTAATGGGTGATTATTGTGTGACACATATGCATGTCAATTGAATGAAAGTCTTATGATCATGTTCAGAAGCTAATTGTGTTAGGATTAAATATAATCTCTCTATTAACACTTGTGGATGATGGTGATTATGTGAAAGGCTATTCTCACATACACACACACACATGAATAAATGAATGAAGTCTATTAGAATGTTAATGAACGTTGAGTACTATTTGAAAGGTTATCCTCAACTGTACTCTAATGAATGATAATGATATGTTGATTGAAAGGATATTCTCACTCTTACATTAATTAATGATAATGCGATTCTTAGGTGAAAGGCTATTCTCATCTACGAATCTATGAACTTTCCAATGAATGAATGAATGTTGAGTTCGGGATGGATGCTCATCTGAGTTGAGGTGGGGCATCTAGTATGAATCCCTTACCCCATACTAAACTAATGTAAAGAATGCAATGTACTCTGTGGGGAATAATACGAAGCACATAGTGATATGGATTGGGGTAGGTGTTCATCTGAGTTGAGGCGGGGCACCTAGTAGCAATCGCTTGAAATTGATGCTCATCTGAGTTGAGGCAGGACATCTAGTAACAATCTCCCTATCCCTTAAACTATGTGCCCACATAGGTCTAGCT
>JAJOOS010012015.1:0-35608 GCA_029582725.1 Solanum chiquidenum
GGGCAAAGGAGGTCTCGATCCACGAACACAGACCACGGTCCGTGGTCTGATCTACGGACCGTAGGTCTGTCCGTGAGTCGGGACTTAGCCGATTTTCTGACTGAGTTCTGGGGAGGGGCTGCAGTGGTAAACCACGGACCACCAGCATGGACCGTGGTTTGATCTACGGTCCGTGGATGGTGACCGTAAGTTGCACCTGCAACTTCTCAAAATCTGCATTTTTTGTCTATCTAGGATACGGAGTGTTACACAATCCATATGTATATAGATATATGATTCATGAGTTAATCATTATCAGTCTTTACATGCAGTTCAGATTATAGTCTACTCGGGACCATGGGTTGAGTGTTAGTGCTAATACGTGTGCCACTATTCTATGCACAGAATGCAAATAGGGTCGATTGGAATTTTACATCGGGGATTCACCTGACTGATACAAGATTGTAGGAAAACAATATAGGATCCTTGGGGTGTACCTCGATAAACCTTGTTACCCAGACTATGAGATTTCACGTGTGGTCATGAAAATGGGCTACAAATGTCATACAAGGTTCTAAAATTGGCCAAATTCCTATGGAAGTATTATACGGGCCATCTAACTTTTTACATTCCACCGACACTATCTGGAGACCTTAATTTTAACCCAATAAGTTTACTAAATCTGGATTACCCCTACAGAACCCATCAATGACTCGTCCAATTTCCTACAGCTCGTCCTATTAATTCATAGGAAAAACTTCATGTCATGACCCAGGGGTAACCCCTATATGAACATGGCGTATAGAACCCCGAAGGACTCCATACAAGCCAGTTAAATTTGATAACATAAAGTGGTAGAACAATAAAGAGTAAAACAACATTTAAGTCCAAAACAACTGTATAGAAAAGCGGAAGTATAACTCATGTCTCAACATAGGAATCTATTACAATCGAATGAATGTGGGGCTAACCTATACATCATGTTTAAAAAGGACATATAAAAGTGAAAATACAATAAGGATAGTCTGTTTGTTACGATTGGTATAGTAGGTTTGTTAGGATAAAATGGAAGTTTAGGTGGAGAAAACACGACGTTTATAGTTCTTGCAAGCTTATTGCTCGCCAAGAGTTTGATGAAATGCCTCAATTGCTTACATATGTGACATTTCTGATTATCTGATCTCCTATTATTGTCATTGATTGTAAGATTTATATTCCAACTTAACCTATGAGCTAATAAGAGAATTTGACATTGTATGATAAAAAAAACTCACAGGGTGATGTTTAGATGCCACAAGTTCTGGTTTATACGTAAGTTTTGGATGAATAAGGAGATGGTTCAATACGGTTAAAAGATTGGGGAGAAATACTGACTTCTTATAAAAGTCATGAACATAGTTGGAAAGTAGAGAAAGACAAAGGTGTGGCAATACGCCATTTATCCATAGTAATTGTTGAAGTTATCACTCGTGAACTATTATTGTGATACGACCTTGTTGTGATTTTTGAATATCTTCTTATACTACCCTTTATGATGTTATGTTATAGATAAATTTGCCATCTATCGATTTTGATGACGTAAGATACTAATTCCCAAAGTAAGGTATGTAAAGCTAAAACCTCTTTCACCATTAAGCCACGACCCGATGTCACATGTTCTTCTTATAAATGTCATCAGAGATTATATGATACTTAAAACAAAATAGTCCTATTTTATAAGCCCTCTCATGTTGTAGTTCTGAACCTACAGAGTTATAGTACTCTTTTCTAGTCAAGGAAGTCATATGCTTCACATAATTGTATATATCTTTATTTGAAATACCTATAAGTTAGAGGGTGTATATGTAAAATATATATAAAGGAAGTAGTGTCTATAGTCTATCCATATGTATATAGATATATGATTTATGAGTTAATCATTATCAGCCTTTACATGCAGTTGAGATTACATTCTACTCTTCAGCATGGGCTAAGTGTTAGTGCTAATACGTGTGCCACTATTCTGTGCGCAGAATGCAAATAGAGTCAATTGGAATTTTACATCGCGGATCCACCTGACTGATACAAGATTGTAGGAAGACAATATAGGATCCTTGGGGTGTACCTTGATAAACCTTGTTACCCAGACTATGAGATTTCCTGTGTGGTCATGAAAATGGGCTACAAATATAATACAAGGATGTAAATTGGCCAAATTCCTATGGATGTATTATACGGGCCGTCTAACTTTTAACGGTCCACAAACACTATCTGGAGACCTTAATTTTAACCCAATAAGTTTACTAATTCTGGATTACCCTTACAGAACCCATCAATGACTCGTCCAATTTCCTACGGCTCGTCCTATTAATTCATAGGAAAAACATCATGTTACGAACCAGGGGTAACCCCTATATGTAACATGGCGTATAGAACCCCGAAGGAGTCCATACAACCAGTTAAATTTGATAACATAAAGTGGTAGAACAATAAAGAGTAAAACAACTTTTAAGACCAAAACAACTATATATAAAAGCGGAAGTCTAACTCATGTCTCAACATAGGCATCTATTACAATCGAATGAATGTGGGCCTAACCCATACATCATGTTTAAAAAGGACATATAAAAGTGAAAATACAATAAGGATAGTCTATTTGTTACGATTGGTATAATAGGTTTGTTAGGATAAAATGGAAGTTTAGGTGGAGAAAACACAATGTTTATAGTTCTTGAAAGCTTATTGCTCGCCAAGAAATTGATGAAATGACTCAATTGCTTACATATGTGACATTGCTATTTATCTGATCTCCTATTATTGTCATTGATTGTAAGATTTATATTCCAACTTAACCTATGAGCTAATAAGAGAATTTGACATTGTTTGATAAAAAAACTCACAGGGTGATGTTTAGAATCCACAAGTTCTGGTTTATACGTAAGTTTTGGATGAATAAAGTGATGGTTCAATACGGTTAAAAGATTGAGGAGAAATACTGACTTCTTAGAAAAGTTATGAACATAGTTGGAAAGTAGAGAAAGACAAAGGTGTGGAAATACGCCATTTATCCATAGTACTTGTTGAAGTTATGGCTCATGAACTATTAATGTGATACGACCTTGTTGTGATTTTTAAATATCTTCTTATACTACCCTTTATGATGTTATATTATAGATAAATTTTCCAGCTATCGATTTTGATGACGTAAGATACTAATTCCCAAAGTAAGGTATGTAAAGCTAAAACCTCTTTCGCCATTAAGCCACGACCCGATGTCACATGTTCTTCCTATAAATGACATTAGAGATTATATGATACTTGAAAGAAAATAGTCCTATTATATAAACCCTCTCATGTTGTAGTTCTGAACCTATAGAGTTATAGTGCTCTTTTCTATTCAAGGAAGTCATATGCTTCACATAATTGTATGTATCTTTAGTTGAAATACTTATAAGTTAGAGGGTGTATATGT
This sequence comes from Solanum chiquidenum, assembly GCA_029582725.1. Taxonomy (NCBI): domain Eukaryota; kingdom Viridiplantae; phylum Streptophyta; class Magnoliopsida; order Solanales; family Solanaceae; genus Solanum; species Solanum chiquidenum. The sequence continues at coordinate 3,431 of JAJOOS010012015.1, forward strand.
AAAATAAATATGAAGGAAGTAGTTGTCTATAGACAATCCATATGTATATAGATATATGATTCATGAGTTAATCATTATCAGTCTTTACATGCAGTTGAGATTACAGTCTACTATTCAGCATGGGCTAAGTGTTAGTGCTAATACGTGTGCTACTATTCTATGTACAGAATGCAAATAGATTCAATTGGAATTTTACATCGCGGATTCACCTGACTGGTACAAGATTGTAGGAAGACAATATAGGATCCTTGGGGTGTACGTTGATAAACCTTGTTACCCAGACTATGAGATTTCCTGTGTGGTCATGAAAATGGGCTACAAATATCATACAAGGTTCTAAAATTGGCAAAATTCCTATGGATGTATTATACGGGCCGTCTAACTTTTTACAGTCCACAGACACTATCTGGAGACCTTAATTTTAACCCAATAAGTTTACTAATTCTGGATTACCCTTACAGAACCCATCAATGACTCGTCCAATTTCCTACGGCTCGTCCTATTAATTCATAGGAAAAACTTCATGTTACGACCCAGGGGTAACCCCTATATGTAACATGGCGTATAGAACCCCGAAGGACTCCATACAAGCCAGTTAAATTTGATAACATAAAGTGGTAGAACAATAAAGAGTAAAACAACATTTAAGTCCAAAATAACTGTATAGAAAAGCGGAAGTCTAACTCATGTCTCAACATAGGCATCTATTACAATTGAATGAATGTAGGCCTAACCCTTACATCATGTTTAAAAAGGACATATAAAAGTGAAAATACAATAAGGATAGTTTGTTTGTTACGATTGGTATAGTAGGTTTGTTAGCATAAAATGGAAGTTTAGGTGGAGAAAACACAACATTTATAATTCTTTCAAGCTTATTGCTCGCCAAGTGTTTGATGAAATGCCTCAATTGCTTACATATGTTACATTGCTATTTATATGATCTCCGATTATGGTCATTGATTTTAAGAGTTATCTTCCAACTTAACCTATGAGCTAATAAGAGAATTTGACAGTGTTTGTTAAAAAAAACTCACAAGGTGATGTTTAGAAGCCACAAGTTCTGGTTTATACGTAAGTTTTGGATGATTAAGGATCTGGTTCATTACGGTTAAAAGATTGGGGGGAAATATGACTTCTTAGAGAAGTCATGAACATAGTTGGAAAGTAGAGAAAGACAAAGGTCTGGCAATACGCCATTTATCTATAGTAATTGTTGAGGTTATCGCTCGTGAACTATTATTATGATACGACCTTGTTGAACTTTTTGAATATCCAATAAGTTTACCAAGTATGGATTACCCCTACAAAACCCATCAATGAGTCGTCCAATTTCCTACGACTCGTCCAATTAATTCATAGGATAAACTTCATGTCACGACCCAGGGGTACCCCCTATATATAACACGGCGTATAGAACCCCGAAGGAATCCACACAAGACAGTTAAACCTGATAACATAAAGTGGTAGAACAATAAAGAGTAAAACAACATTTAATTCCAAAACAATTGTATAGAAAAGCGGAAGTCCAACTCATATCTCAACATAGGCATCTATTACCATTGAATGAATGTTGGCCTAGCCCATACATCATGTTCAAAAAGGACATATAAAAGTTAAACTACAATAAGGATAGTCTGTCCTCGAACCATAAGGACTCACCAAGCTCGAAAAGAGATCAAAGTCCAAGATCTAGCCACTAGAACAGAAACCTTGCCTGTCGGACCCTACATTTGAGAGGATGTAGGAGGTATGTTTTAGTAAAAAAATGCACTAAGTATGATACATGTGCATGAAAACATTTAAAACACGCTAAAAAGAACATTTCATGATACGCAATCTACCAAGTTTTAACATCATAATAGAAATAGTTGGAAAACATAGGTCATAACATCATGGTCAATGCAAGATAAATCATTTTTAAGTTTTTGAACACTTATGAGATAGTTCTTTAAGTAACCTTAGTTCATTAATCAACTTGTTGTGAGAGAATTATCCTTAACCGACATAGAGACCATGTGAGCTAAAATATGATCACCCGGTGTCTCCCACACTGAAAAGGGTTGTTCTACTTTCCTAAGGTAGGACCATGAACTTCTAGCTTAAGTGGATCCACCGCTAATCAACCTATGGGGACGCATAGTTATGGGATAAGGAGATTGCTACTACAAACCCGGCCTCTAATAACGGGAGAGCTTCCATCTCATGAGACTTCTTCTAGAAACCCGATCTCTACTAACGGAGAGCTTCCATCCCAATGTCAATATCCACTCGGTTCTAAGAATAATTCACATGGAATAGTATTTGGTTACTTATTCTCATTATACATGGAAAGGCATGTCATTTTGCCAATCCAAACTAGTTCATTGAGATAGCTCTAATTCATTGATTCAATTAGGTGAGAATAGCTTTTCAACCTAAGAATACTTTTTATGTGATAAAACCTTTCACATCATGGTTGTAAGTGCTTTATGAGAATATACATTCAACAACAACAACAACTTTGGAACTTTACTCTCAAACCACCCTTAAAGCATTTACATAGGTTTCATAAGATCATGCATAAACTCATACATTGCCCTTTCAAGGTTCAAAGCTACTTTCAATCACCAAATCCATAATTCTAGCATTAGATAGGGATTTTATCATAATTTCATGTAATTCTATTACTTCATGCTTTAGATCATAAAACTCATGTTTCATCATCAACAACCCAACTCTATGAGATCACAATTTGGAAAACATCGGGATTTGCATGGGTTCATTGGGGAAACATCATGAAGGCATTGTAAATCATCAATTTATGCATATTTAGACATAATTAAATCATTACGATCAGTAATGAAAAGAACCCATGATATTTGAGGAAAACCCTAGCTAATTGGGGAATTCTACTATTTAAAATAGAGGAATTTGGGGACTCCATTGGTCTAAGGAACCAATGGATGAAATCTACCATACCTCAAGTCCAATTGACTATCTTCAATGGAGAAATTGGATCCTTAGCTTCAAACCCTAGTTGAATCTTCTTCTTCTTCTTCAAGTTCTAGAGAGAGAATAATTGAGAGGAGTTGGTTTTCTTTTTGTTTTTGGATTTTGGAAGAATGAATTAAATGGGGTGAATTCGGTGGTAAAAAGGTGTATATAGGGGTTCTAAATATAGGCAAAACGAAATAGTATAGGAATTAATTAATTATGAAAAGACCCAACTGCCCCTGAAATAATAGCTAATATAAGTGACCCACGGACCCCAGTCGACGGAGCGTGGTCTGACCCATGGCCCATACTTATGGACGGTCATTTGGGGTCAAAGACTTGATCTTTGGGGTCTCGAACCATGGACCTCCAACTCGGACCGTGGTATGACCAACAGTCCATTTGTCATGTCATGGTCCTAGACCCTCAAAATCCACTTGGGTAGGCCAACCACGGACCACACCCACGGTCTGTGGTCCACTCCACGGGTTGTGGGTGGCCGGCGTGGTTCGGCACCTGCAACTTTCTGGAAATCTGCTATTTTTGTCATTTTGAATACAGGGTGTTACAATATATCCCCCTTGGGACCATTCGTCCTCGAATGAGATTTAAATTGGTTCTAAAAGAGTAGGAGAGGAACTAACAACCCAACCTACGATACAATGCATACAACCAAGGAGGAACTATCAACTCCAATCTAGGACGTTCTTAAAAAATCAAAAGAGGGGTGAACTAACTCTACCATCCCATTATGCAAGCAATACACATAAATAAGGAGGAAACATCAACTGCAAACTCAACATACTCAAATACATCACAAGGAAGTAGGAACTACATCTAGCAACCCAATATGCATGGATTTCAAAATTTCTCATATCTAAGGAGGAACTACCTTCTCCAAACTAAAAACATGCTCAACACAATCTCATGAATCGTTTATGCAATTCATTTTAAAAAAGCATAGATAATTCTTGTTTAACAATTATATCATGAAGTCTATAGGCAACTCTTATTCAATGTACAACAACATGAGGAAAAGTAAATCATACAAGTCATTCCTTTAAACATTTGAGCCTTTTACATGAACATGCATAATCATAAGGAAATCATGGAAACATATAATTACACAAGACTCCACACACATAAAACAATCCAAGAGGAACTCAGTACCTCAAGCTAGAGTAGGAGTAGAATGAAAGAGATGAGGTATAGGGACTTCATATCGGCATCAGCCTCCCAAGTGGCACCATAACTAAGTGATTCCTCAATAACACCTTCACGGAGGCAACTTCTTTGTTTCTCAACTTTGCCGGTCTAAAATCTCAACCAGTACCTCATCATAAGAAAGATTCTCTTTATCATCCAAAAAATCTAAGGAAACTATAGATGATGGATCCCGACACATTTCTTCAACATAGAGACATGGAAAACCGGATGCACGATGCCAACTCATTGGAAAATCTAGCTCATATGCAACCTTGCCAACAAGCCTCAAAATCTCATATGGGCCTACGCAACAGGGACTAAGCTTCACTTTCTTCCCAAACATCAAACACCCTTCATGGGTGAGGTTTTCAAATAAACCCAACCATGAACCTCAAGTTCAAGATCCCTCCTCCTGACATCGGCATAAGACTTTTATCGACTTTGGGTCGTTCTCAACCTCTCTCGAATAAGTTGAATCTTCTCTATGGCCTCATGTACAAATTCTTGACCTATGAGAGCAACTTCACCCACCTCAAACCATCCTATAGGAGATCTACGCCTGCTACCAAAGAGAACCTCAAATATAGCCATATCAATACTTGAGTGATAACTATTATTATAAGCAAACTCAATTAACGACAAATGCTCATCCCAATTACCTATAAAATCTATCACACAAGCCCCCAATATGCCTTCCAAATTCTGTATAGTACGCTCTGCTTGCCCATTGGTTTGGGGATGAAAAGTTGTGGTAAGCTAACTTTGGTACCAAGACCCATTTGGAATGACTTCCAAAACTGTGAAGTAAATTGGGTACCTCGATCGGAAATTATGGATAAGGGTACTGTTATCTCCTGTATTCAAATTAGCAAACCAGAAATAATAAAAGATGAAAAGAAAAACATAAAGAACTATCCGAGTCCACAGAACCCATTGTGTATCCTTAAGAAATTTAATCCCCTCAAGTACCCGAGGTTGCAGATTAATTCCTCCCAAGATAAAACCGATTAACCATTAAAGAAGTAGCGGTACCTCAAACTTCGATAATTTTAACGTACTCAAAATGACAACAACGAATTACACACAGGCACGATCAATCGATTTTGTTTTGTAAGAAATGTATGCAAAAGAAGGGAAGAATTTGATGCAGAAAAATGAGAGAAATCCTCTCTATTTATAGCCAACAAAGGGTAAAGGTGTAACACCCCTAAAATATTAGACTAACTCTTGCATGTTGATGCATCATCTCGTAATTACTAGAATATGTTTTATTCTCATTTTTGGAACTTGAAATGTTGTGATTTGTAAACTTGCTTAGCATAAATTGTTATCGTAAATTAAGGTATTGTATGGGGGTATTTGCGTAATTATCTAATTATACTTACTTATACATTGGAAGTGTGGGTATAAAGTACATAAATATAGTTATATATGTATGTTTTTTGGGCAGCCATCTATTTGTTTGGGCAGCCCCTTTTGGTAACATCTGTCCATGTGACAAGGATAACTTTTGTAGCTATATATCTTTACACCTCATTTGATTGAATTCATTTTCCCTCAAGTCTAAGAACATTATAACATTAGCTAAACAGTTGTTCTTCAAAATCAAGAGAAAAACTAAGTCCTTTTGGTTGGAATCCGACACACTAACGAAATCTGTTTTTGAGCTGGGTAGTGTTTGGTATTTTATGCATATCTCATTCAATATAACTTAGTTTACAGTGAATAAATATGTTTTGGAAATATAATTCGTAGACCTACAACTCTCGTGTTTATGTAAAATTCTAATTTATCTGTTATGGATACGAAATAAGGGACGCAACATATGACAAGTTCCGTCCAGATTCTGGAATTAGAAATCCTGTATGGTCAACTGTTAGTGTTTTGATTATATCTTTTTGTACAAAGCGTATTTTGCGGTGATTATTGATTATTTGCAAGCTTAAGAGATATACCTACATCTTTTATGAAGGATATAAATTCCATTTTGGCTGTTTTCTGTTTCAAATCTAAGTTGCGACACGAAGTGCGTTTATTGGGCAGAATATCTGTTTTAAGGTTGTATATCCTCGGGTACGAGTTGAAGATTTTGATACGCTGGTTGGTCTACGATTTGAACTCGCGAAGTCGTGTTGGACTGTTTTTGTGCTAAAGAATTGAGGTTTGTGTATAAACTTATACTTGCACTCTTTTTACCTACTGGTATATCTGAAAGTTTACTTTGGTACCTTGGTTACCTCTTGTCACTTTGCATTTTCATATTGGTATTCTTTAATACATTAAAGACGCTTGTGTAACTCGCCCAATTGTACAGATTGGTTGATCACTTACCACTCTTGTTGGGACCTTGTCCTTCTTGTGGCTGTGACTATGTCACTCTTGGCATGCCTCTTGATTCGGATCATTTACCATCTTGACTTTGGATTTTTAGTCCATCTTAAGGATGGAAGTTGTCCATTTTAAGTACGAACTAGAAAGACATTTTTAATATGATTCTTGGTTCTCTTGATTATTGGGTTTTGACCCTTCTTGATACCTACTTGTGCTTGGTGTGACGACATGATGTATGTATTGGGCGAGCCTTGTTGTTGAATCTCTTGGAAAATTGTGCTACGAGCGTTCTGAACATTTGGATCTTTAAATATCTAACTTGATACTCTTTATATATTATTTACTTGATTTATTTATTATGTTCAATTATGCTGCCCTTTACTTGAGAATGATAACTTGGCGAATTTGAGGGCTCCGAACCTATAGTTCTTACACCACTAAGCTATGTGCTTAGCAATAGTTGTTTCTATAGTAGGGAATGTTCGAGAGGATGCTTGAAGTTGGCCATTGAAGATGGAGATTTTGAAAGCTTTAAGGAAGATCACATTTGCATATAGGCATATATATTTTGTATAAACCTTAGGACTTGTACATGATCTATGTTTTGTATATTTACATGAGAATTTGAGGGCTGATTTGGTCATGTCACCATGGGTTGTAATATAAGTATCGCTATATGTTTTGTTTTTTTTAGTTTTTGGGGTGTGTAAATCCAAGTCTTGTAATATCCTAAATCTACTATTACTTTATGAATGTTTGTGTGAAGCATGAGCAGGCTGATTTCGGTACTCGAAAGCTTGTAATATTCTTGTTATTTCATCCTTGATTGTGAGGATAATATATATACATGAAAGGTTCGTTGGTTATTTACTTAAATTACTTTTTTGGAGTCATTATGCATCTAATCCCTCTACTAGATTAAAATTAATATGGCCATAGTTAACCTATTTTAAATGTCGCAAGTATTTAATTAGATTTCTTGTTTAAGGGGTAGTATCCTTTCGAAAGGGTCGCTACAAAAGGTCACAACTCTTAGGAAAGAAGACAACCTTTCATAAAGGTCACAATACTTTGGAAAAGGCACAACCTTTCAAACGGTCACAACCCTTTAGAAAGGACACAACCTTTCATAATGGTCACAACCCTTAGGCAAAGTCACAACCCTTCAGGAGAGTCACAACCCTTCATTTCCTGTTCACACCTTTAAAACCCAACAATCCCCCACATGAATAGGGAAGGGCTATTGTTAAAACATATGCATGAAAAACTGTGTGATTCGTCAGTAAGGATTGATGGCATATGGATAAGTGGGTTTCCTTTTGAACTTTTCATAGTGAATATATATCGGATATACTCGGTCAATCGGTAGATTTGATATCTTTGAACCGTCGAGCTTTGGTGTATACCTAGACAACATAAGTCATACAATCAACCCTTGAACTATTTTTGGTTCTCATTGTTTTGTTCGTTTCAGCCATGAACATGTCTTGGTTTATAAGTGCGTAGAGAATTGGCCTTACCGGATTCTCCTTGAAGCGGCTTACACTTCACACTTACATAGGTGATTTCTAAATGTGTTATACCATAGAGACACCATTTGATATACCCTGTATCAAACTTAAAAACCATTAAAAAGTCCTAATGCCTTTATCCTTGTTACTGAACATTGTCTTATCATGAGAATGGACCATAAAAAAATATTTTGACAATGTTGAACTGTCATCAATGACTCTGTTTGATCTCCTTGAACCTAGATCTTGGGATCTCAAGTCTTCTAGGTAGAGTTACCGCCACAATGACTTGTCCTCGGCCATAGTCTCATTCCCTTTGATAATATATCAACTTCCTCTCTAGTTAAGCCTTTTATAAGTGGGTCTGTCACATTATCCTTTGACTTTACATAGTCAATTATGATAATTCAACTAGAGAGTAGTTCTCTAACGATATTATGTCTACGTCATATATAACAAGACTTTCCGTTATACATCATGCTCCATGCCCTACCTATTGCAAATTTAACTCTCACAATGTATGCATACTTGAGCAAAAAGGTTAGGGAATAATTCCCTCATTTCCATTTCTCATATGAAATAAACTGTATTGGAAATTGTTTGATCACTATCTTTAAAGAGTTATTGCTTGTATAAACTTTAAGGGACGACAAACAATTCTCTATTAGGATACAACAAAGTTTGAACAAACACAACTTTCTGTTTCTCCCTTTCTTAACAAACAAAAGTTTTTATTTTATTTGTTACTCCCTTTACTACCAAACAAAACTTTTTGTTTCTCTCTTTCTGAACAGACAAACTTTTTGTTGTTCTCTTTCGCTATAATGATAGCATCCCCCACAAATTTTGTGGTAAACCTAAACTTATAAATAGGACATTCAACATTTCATTCAAAGTTTGATTTTTTCCTATCAACAATTTCATTAGATTGAGGTGAGAATGTGCAGTAATTTGATGGATGATTCCATTTTCCAAATATATTTCTGCAAAAGAAGATTCATATTTTCCACATCTACCACTTATACTCATAACAATCTTTTATCCAACTGATTTTCAACTTCAGTTTTATATTGCCTATATGTTTCTATTGCTTCATCCTTACCATTCAACAAATAAACATAACAATATCTAGTGCAATTGTCAATAAAATTTATGAAACACTTTTTCCCACCACGAGATGGTGTTGAGTAAATCAATTCTAAGGTATTAAAATTCCTTTCAACAACACATACTTGACATTTTGATTTATTGCACTAGAAGTTGGGCAAAACTTCTAAGTTGATCAGTTTTTGCAAGGTTTTATAATTGACACGTCCCAATCATTTATGTCACAAACAATTTGATTCAAGCAAGTAAGAACAAACAGAAATACTAATTTTGAAAAGACCTTCTGTGAGGTAACCTTTTCCCACAAATATTTTGTTCTTTACTTTTTATAACTTTCCCAAATACAGACATTGTTTTAGAATCAACACCTTGCCGCATGTTCTTTTCAGAAGGACCTTTCCATAACATTCAATTTGTTATAGAATTACCCATGACCATAGTTTCATTGGTCCAATAAGGGCAATATGACCAAATGTTTGTTTTACAACACAAACATAACAGATCACTTTTCACCAATGTTTATTTCTATACAAAAAATAATAATTAATAGACATATCTTTTCATGAAAAATCACAATATTTTAAGTGAATCTTTTTCATCGAGTAATATAATTTTGTGGTTTTATACTAGTCATATTATATACTAGTAAAGAGAGACTCAACGACCACAACATCGAATATACTCCAAGAATTTTGTGGGTCTAACATAATACCATAATGTAATTAAATTTCATATCTTGTACTTTCAAATTTAAATTAGATAGTAAGTCTAATTTTGTCTTTATCACAAGTAAAGAACCCCCCACATTTTAAATATGTTCTCAAAAATATTTTTCAAGTATTTGAAATTATTTTTCACATATTTTTTTCCATGCTTTCATATTGTATACCATCAAAATACACATTGGCAACACGAAGCCTTCTTTTGTAGATTTAATCCATATAAACACCCATTGCAGGCACAAAAATCACTAATTTTATGTCACTAGTGTTTTTTTTTCCTTTCTGTCACAACTAGACAAACCACTTAGTATTTAGAATACTAATAATAAAGATTCAATCTTTATACAACTTATTTGTAGTTTAACGATGAAGTTTTTATATTCTTCTAATCGTTAACCGAATGAACCTTGAATTCTAATGAAGTTTTTATATTCTTCGAATCAGTTTCACATTCAGACAGAGTAGTAAACCAAAAAGGTTTTAATCTCCAGAAACCTTAAATACAACACTATTTCTAGCTATCGATGAAGATTTTATCCTTTTTATATCATTTAGCCTTAATATTGCTGACGAAGATTCTGAACTCTTCAAGTCAGAATATTCATTCAAACAGAGTATTTAACAAATTGGTGAAGTTTCTATATTTTTCAAACCAATGCACAATCTGATTTGTTCGTGAAGTTCTTATATTCTTCAAACCAAAGGACTAAAAAAATTAGAAGATTTTAGTCTCCAAAAGTCAAACACAATCAAATTTCAAATGGAGTAGAAAACTACAAAAGTTTTTTTTTCCTCCTCTAAATAGAATAAATATTAATAATTATAAAAACATATTCTAAGATCATCACATAATGACCATCTATCCTAACATTTATGAAATAAATTTCATAACCTATAAAGGATAGAAAAAGAAAATAATAATCAAGGGAAATAGAGATAGAACCTGCTTTTTACTCTCATTGAATCATATTTTATCTGTCAGCAATGATTCCATGCAAGTCACTTTTCTTGCTATTTTTTTTTCTTCCTTTTCTCAGTTTCCATCATATTTCTATTTTCCTCAAGAAGACATTTAATTTCAACAAGAAACTAAAATCATGTTCAAATATTGTTAGGAGACAACGTTTGTTCATTTACTTCTTCTCATAGTTATATAAAACCAAGAATATAGGAAAAAATACATTAAAGTACATATCTTAACTTTTATGCACAGAATAACTTTTCTTATTGAAAAGAAAACTAAAGGGGTGAATTGTTCAATGCACTTGGAATAAAGTAAAATTAATCTTACCCATCCAAGGAAAACATACTACATAAAAATATACTCAAACATATTAAAGTAATATTAATTCATACCAAATCTCTTTTATCATATGATAAAATAATTCTCTTTTTCATCTTGTTTTTCCCAATAAAAAGAACAGAGAAAATAGAAGTAATTTTCTTACCACAGAAAATACCAACAATTAAATTTCTTAAGTTTGTTATCTCATGTATTCAGATTAGCAAACCAGAAATAATAAAAGATGAAAAGAAAAACACAAAGAACTATCCGAGTCCACATAACCCACTGTGTGTCCTTAAGAAATTTAATCCCCTCAAGTACCCGAGGTTGCAGATTAATTCCTTCCAAGTTAAAATGGATTAACCATTAAAGAAGTAGCGGTACCTCAAACTTTGATAATTTCAACGAACTCAAAATGACAACAACAAATCACACACACAGACACGATCGATCGATTTTGTTTTGTAAGAAATGTATGCAAAAGAAGGGAAGAATTTGATACAGAAAAATGAGAGAAATCCTCTCTATTTATAGCCAACAAAGGGTTAAGGTCACAACTCTTAGGAAAGAAGACAACCTTTCATAAAGGTCACAACACTTTGGAAAAGGCACAACCTTTCAAACGGTCAAACCCTTTAGAAAGGACACAACCTTTCATAATGGTCACAACCCTTCGGCAAAGTCACAACCCTTCAGGAGAGTCACAACCCTTCATTTCCTGTTCACACCTTTAAAACCCATCAGGTACTCCATGTAACCTTACCAGCTCTCTCAAATACAACTTAGCATAATCTTCCTCCAAATAGGAAACCTTGACGGGAATGAAATGAGAAGATTTTGTCATCCGATCCACTACTACCCAATTGGAGTCATGTTGTTGTCGAGTACGTGGCAACCCTACTATAAAGTCCATGTTCACATCTTCCCACTTCCAAGTAGGAATGCCAATGTCTTGGGATAAACCTCCCGGTCTCTGATGCTCAACCTTCACTTGTTGAAAATTAGGACACTTAGCCACAAATCCCACAATATCCTTCTTCATCCCATTCCACCAATAGATCTCCCGTAAATCACGGTACATCTTGGTGGCTCCCGGGTAAATAGAATACTGAGAACTATGAGCTTCTTCATAAATCTATTTCCTCAAGTCATCAACATTTGGAACGCATAACTGACCTTGGCATCTAAGTACCCCATCTCCCCCTTGGGAGAAAGCCTCAACGGACTTTTTGAGTACCGCCTCTTTCAATTCTACCAAAATTTGATCAAGACCTTTCTTAGCCTTCACATCCATCACAAAATATGATTCGGACCCATTCTGAACCATAACACCACCCTTGGTGGAATTCACTAGTCGAACACCTAATCGAGCCAACCTATAGACATCTTGGACTAACTCTTTCTTTGTATCCTCCACATGAGCAACACTGCTCATTGATAGTAGACTACGAGCATCCGCTACCACATTTGATTTACCGGGGTGATAAAGGACACTCATGTCATAATCCTTCAATAGTTCTAGCAAGCTTCTTTGGCGAAGATTCAAGTCCTTTTGACTAAACACATATTGCATTCCATGGGTTTAATGTGACATAAATTAGGAACTAACCTAGGATACACTTTCTTTACTAAAATACTGACATATTAACATTTTTAATAATTATATATTAATCATAAGAACGATAACTATACATAAAATGGGCAGAAGCCCAAAAATAAATAAAAACTAAAAAAAGACCCAACCCAAAAACACTAAAATGAAACGTAAAGAAAAACAAGAACTAAAGACCAAACAATCAATTAAGAAACACCAAAGTCTCTTCAGCTCATTGTTCAACAGTGATTGCATCGGAGAAGAAAGGACTATGGTCGGCGGTGGGAGATAGCTAGATCGACAAATACTCAATGACACTCATTTCCTTCAAGCTCGATTAAGATTTCACCAAAGACACCAAAATTTTCGCATATGCCATGAAATCCGAGTCAATGAGGACGTCTTGTAGCATTGAAACATGAAAAGCTTCTGGGAACTATCCATGTACAGGTTCCAATCTTTCTTATTGTCTAGGATTTGTTAGCCTGTTCCTTTATATCTACAATTTGACTGGTGATTTCCATCAACAGGCTGAGCCCCGGGAGCTAATACCACTGTTAAACATAGACCACTAGTTAAGATTTAATTTTCATAAGCGTAACAGATGAGACCACAACGGGCTGGTAACCAATTCACATGTAAGTCAAATCTTGACCAAATTGTAAAGTAGAATTGTTCAGATTTGACCATTATATACATGTATTGCGCCTTTACGTGATTATCCATGTTTGTGTCCTTTAGTATTAGATGAGTGTTGTCTTTTGAACATGTTTATTAAATTATGTGTTTCGAAATCTTTTTATTCGCATGCTTCTGATTTGTTGTTTGTCCATATGTATTATTTGCTTTACCTTTTTGGTAATTCCTTATATCAAGAAAAGGTAATTGTGCCTGCAAAATCAAAACCTAATTTAATGAAAAAATCTGCCATTAGGTTCCTTTCTCTGAATGTATGCACCAAAGTAACGTTCCCTGGTTTTATAAGTCTCTCTATGCACCTCTCCTCCGAAGTAATTCTCCACGGAATCTTCCAATTCTCATCAAGAACATTCTTCAGGATAAGTGAATCAGTTTTCATAACTACTGGAAGTAATTTCTTGGAAATGTAATATTGTAATCCTTCCTTCATTTAGCTTCAACAATTTAGCCTTAACAATATAAAATCTCGCTTTTCATCTCTCACATAGAAAGCTATGGAACTTTAGCTTTAGCTTCAAGGCTCTCTTTGGCCTATAAGTTTGGTCTAAAGAAAATTCAAATGACGTGTACAAATATTCTCTTGTATAATCACCTAACATCTCCTCGGCGGTTGATACGAAACATGATAACTTGGCTCGTCAATCGTAAAATCATTTTTTCAAAAACATAACAAAATAACGGCGTGTTAAAATTTAATATATAATATTTTTTATATATTTTGAGAAAGGAGTAATATCCAATTATCAAAATCCACATAGTTTATTTAATCTTAGTTTGTTGATATAATTATTACCTTACCATTTCTATCAACATAGTGGACTTTTTTAAAAATAAAATAAAATTGTGGAGCTAAAAGCTCCATTTTATTTGTATATTAAAGTATAACTTACATAAATCCCATACATTTGGGGCTAATTATATTTTATTCTGGAAGTTTCCCAAATTATAAGATTCTCAGATTTTCAGTGTTCTCAGATACATTTATTTGTTCTCTGATATATTGCAAATGATACATTACTTAATAAGAGGGATACATCTGAGAGGGGATAGAGACTTATCTGAGGGAGATAGGGATGTATCTGAGAGGGGATTTTTGTAATTTTTTAAAATGGTAAGGAATTTTAGAGATTGTGATATCTTAAGTTGTGTATTTATGTAATATTTCATATCTTAAATCTATACAGAATGGGCCAAGTAATCCCAAAAAGAAATATAAAATAACAAAAATAAAAATAGCAAATAGGCCAATTCCAAAAGAGACGCCTTCTTATATCTATCATCCCTAAGAAGTAGGGTTTTCCATTTTGAACTCCCAACCATCTCCCTCTATGCCGCCGCTTGGAGCTAGTTGAACTCACCATCATATGGTAATATTAATTTTATTATTGAATTTATATGTTTATCAATTTGAAATCATTTTTTGAAACCATTTCACAATCAACCAGAACGTTCATATTTAGCGTTTTAATAATAGAGAAATATAATGTACTTTGCATCAAAAAGAAAATCATATCGTACTTAATATTTAGAATGATTAAGCTTTTGGTTTTTAGTTTTTTCACCAATCATAAAAACCATTTGAAATTAATAGAAATTTCTAAGTGGAAACATGCTAAAGGTATAAAACCTAATTATATCAAAATGAAAGTATCTTAATTATCATGTAGATGCTAGATCTTCGTCAAAATTGTCATGATACATTTAAACACAAATATAGAACTAAGTCAAAATTATTGAGTTCTGCTGAACCCGTCTAAGATGCTAGGTCTTCATCCTGATGTTTTTAATACAAATAAAAAATCTTATAGTATCACCATCCTGATTTTCTAATACAAATATAGAATCTAAATAATAATTACTTAATAATTTGACTATAAAGTGGGCCATTTTTTTCCGGTCTATCAAAAATTAAGTTTTACTATATATAACTATTACTAATATATTTTTTATTACCATTCTAAAGTTACTTCAGTCAAAATAATTTTAACCCTAATTTTTTAATACATTTATAGAATTTAAGTAAAATTTACTGATAGTTTGACTTATAAAATCAAATGAATCCTGGATAAAAATCTTGGTCATTATATTTTTTTCTAACTGAGTATGAAACAATTTAATGTGGGCCCATTTTTTTCTAGTCTATCCAATACAAAGTTATATTATATAGCTATTACTTATACATTTTTTATCACCATTATAAAGTTACTTGTTAATCTAAACAAAAATTACTAATAGTTTTTTTTTTTAGATTGCCCTTCAATTTCTCCAAACACAACAAAAGAAGGATCCATAAGGATCAGGAAATTTGTAAGTAAGCTATCGATCAAGTAATTAATTTTTTATTTCTATTATTTTTCTAGTTCCTATTGTACAAGTAATTATCTTTAGTTACTTTAATTTTCTATTTGTCACAAACATCAATATTTTAAAGGTATCAAAGTCTCAAGTTGCTCAGGTTAAAAAGTTCTTTTTTAATTATAGCATTTGAAATTTATCAAATTTAAGAGGTGGTGTGTCTTCTTTTTTGTTATACACAATTATTTTATTACAATTAAGCAGTGTGAAAAAGTAGAAAAGATTTAGTTTGGTGAAAATCAACATGGTTGTTTTCTCGATTTTTTTTATTTATTTATGACTTTCTGCTATGATTACAGATCCTTCAAAGTTATAGATGTTGTTTTTATGAGATTATTGGATTTTATATAAAAATGAATTAATTAGAGATATATATATGAGGTATATTGAGAAAATATCTGATAAAAGGATAAAAAAGTATGACATGAATTTAAGACTCAAGAATAAAAGAATCCTTTGATTTAATAACATTTTATCGTTTTAAAAGATTATACAGCGTGAAAGTAATTAAATTATATAAGTCAATGAGTTGGAATAGTCTATGTGTTCAATTCTTTCTGAAATGTAGTTCTTTATTAGTTTGTGACTTTGTGCTATCTAATATATTCTACAAAATTTAGGTACGTAGGATTAATAAGATCAGCGAATTATTTTATTTTAGTTTACCATAAATAGAGATATTTGGGGTCTTTTTAGGATATCTCAAAAACCATTTCTGATTTTTCATAACTTTTATAAATTTAAAAAGTGTATAAATATTGGTATTTCTATTGTCACATGTGATATTCGATTGAATTGATACATCATAAATTAGTGCAGAAGTCAACAATGGAAGATCATACTGATACAACTGAAAAGAGAAAGTTTGGTTAATCTTATGATAAAAGGACCAAGAGAGGATGAAAATGAGGACAACTTTGTTACTAACAATAGAGATGGTGGTGCATCAGGAGATGAATTGAATTCTCCACATGGTATTTCATCAAAGAGGCATAAATATAGTGGCAATCAAATTCAAGAGCTTGAAGCGTACGTGTATCATTCCAAATTGCTTTACATATATTAATATGTTTATGTTTATTCAAATTTTATTCAATTTATTTTCCTTGTGGTATTAGTGTATTCAAAGAAAATTCACATCCCGACGAAAACAAAAGACTAGAACCTGCAACAAAATTTTCCGTGGGCAAAAAACAAGTGCAATTTTGGTTCCAAAATAAAAGATCCATATTGAAGGTGATGGTCATATGCCATCTTTTTCTTCATTCATGTTAATCTTGTTTAATTTTTTTTCTAATACTTGTTAAGGTGACTGATGTTGTTTATTCAGACGCAATTGAAACGACATGATAAGAGAATGTTGCAACAAGAGAATGAAAAACTTTGCATAGAGTATGCCGCAATGAAGGAGGACATGGAAAATTCAATTTGTGATCCCTATCGTAATAAAGATACTATAAGGAACAAAAATATTGATGAGAAGGAAATATTGAATGAGCATGCCCGCCTAAAAATTGAACTTACGAGGATTGCTATCCATGCAGACAAATTTTTGTAGCCTTCTACATTCTTAGAGGGATCATTAACTTCCATGATGGAAAATTTTGGGTTAGAATTACTTAAGCGAAGAGATAAAACTTGTGATATAAATGTTGTGGACGATTTATCATTAAACGAGGTTGATTTTGAAAAATATCTATCAAGTCCTCTACCCACAAACTTAGTTAACAAAGATTTAACACTTGATAAATCAATGTTACTAAATCTCGCTTTGGATGCCTTGAATGAGTTGCTTAAGTTGGCAATGAGTGATGAACCTTTCTGGGTTAGAAGCTTGGATGGAGATGGGGAAATATTAAATATGGAAGAATATGCTAGATCTTTTGTTTCAATTATTGACATAAAACCTAGCCATTTAACAACAGAAGCCACAAGGTCATTTAGTACAGTGGCTTGCAACAGTCTGATATTGGTAGAGATGTTGATGAATAAGGTACGTTGCTTTTTCATCCCAATTTCCTTCTCGCGTAAATTCGTTAAAAACTTTCAGTTGTTAAATACTTATACCCCCTATTTGGTGTGAAAAATTATTTTTGTATTTTTTTCTTTTATGTTTAGTGTTATTCTTACTTTAATTATATTTAACATATTTGTTTAATTAATGGTACTTCAACTTACTGTTACATATTTTTTTTTATCAATTAAGTTTAACTTTGAAGTCATAAACATAAGAATATGTTTATCTGTTATTTTCTAATTTTTTTATAATCGTTGTCTTTTATATATGCAGAGTCAATGGGTAGAGATGTTTCTAGCATTATTGTTAAAGTCAATACTTTTGATGTTATTTGTTCTGGCATAGGTGAAAGCAAGAGAGGTACTCTTTTATTGGTATTATTTTACTCATTATTTTGATCAAAATTACATATCTAATTTTTATATTATTTTTTGCACTAATAGCTAGAAACTATTAATTTGCAGATTGAAACAGTATTACAAATTATTTCGAATGTGGTTCCTGTTCGTGAAACACAATTTCTACGTTTTTTATCAAAAACATGCTGAAGGTACTTGGATTATTGTGGATGTCTCTATCGACACAATCAAATAAGGTTCGGAACAATATTTGTTTAATTAATGGTACTTCAACTTACTGTTACATTTTTTTTTTATCAATTAAGTTTAACTTTGAAGTCATAAACATAAGAATATGTTTATCTGTTATTTTCTAAATTTTTTATTAATCATTGTCTTTTATATATGCAGAGTCAATGGGTAGAGATGTTTCTAGCATTATTGTTAAAGTCAATATTTTTGATGTTATTTGTTCTGGCATAGGTGAAAGCAAGAGTGGTACTCTGGTACTCTTTTATTGGTATTATTTTACTCATTATTTTGATCGAAATTACATATCTAATTTTTATATTATTTTTTGCACTAATAGCTAGAAACTATTAATTTGCAGATTGAAACAGAATTACAAATTATTTTGAATGTGGTTTCTGTTCGTGAAATACAATTTCTACGTTTTTTATCAAAAACATGCTGAAGGTACTTGGATTATTGTGAATGTCTCTATCGACACAATCAAATAAGGTTTGGAACAATATTTGTTTAATTAATGGTACGACAACTTACTGTTACATATTTTTTTTTATCAATTAAGTTTAACTTTGAAGTCATAAACATAAGAATATGTTTATCTGTTATTTTCTATTTTTTTTATAATCATTGTCTTTTATATATGTAGAGTCAATGGGTAGAGATGTTTCTAGCATTATTGTTAAAGTCAATACTTTTGATGTTATTTGTTCTGGCATAGGTGAAAGCAAGAGTGGTACTCTTTTATTGGTATTATTTCACTCATTATTTTGATCGAAATTACATATATTATTTTTATATTATTTTTTGTACTAATAGCTAGAAACTATTAATTTGCAGATTGAAACAGAATTACAAATTATTTCAAATGTGGTTCCTGTTCGTGAAATACAATTTCTACGTTTTTTGTCAAAAACATGCTGAAGGTACTTGGATTATTGTGGATGTCTCTATCAACACAATCAAATAAGGTTCGGATCAATATAAAATTGAAAAATGTCGAAGGCTCCCTTCTGGTTGCATTATTCAAGATGTGCCTAATGGTTATTCTAAGGTACTTCAACTTAAATTGTTTTTCATTTGCGTCCCATGCAAGTCCTCATAATTTTAAGCTTTTTTTTTATTGATTGGGTTCCTTGTTCATTCTATATTAAGGATTTACTAAAACTGATTTTCTTGACATTTGCCTCTAGCTTTTATTTTTGCTTGACACTTTCTTATATAGAGTTAGTTGAGTCCACTGAAAGTTGTATATTTATTCAGAACCTTATGTTTGTATTTTATGTTTGAAGATGCTTTTGCAATTCATGAAAATACTATGATCGAATTCATAGCTATATATTTTGTTTTTTCAGAATGAATAAACTTTTAATTAGAAATTAGATCATTGAGAATATTCTATATCTTTTAATTATAAATTTATAATTTATGAATGAAGGCAAAACTTCTATATTATCATCATTAATATATAAGGTACTATATAAGTGATATATTAGTGAGATTATACTATTATCTAATTTCATAGCTATATATTTTGTGTTTTCATAATTAGTAAACTTTTAATTAGAAATGATATCATTGAAAATATTCTATATCTTTTAATTATAAATTTATAATCTATGAATGAATGTAAAACTTCTATATTATCATCATTAATATATAAGCGATATATTCGTGAAATTATACTATTATCTAATTTCATAGCTATATATTTTGTATTTTTATAATTAGTCTACTTTTAATTAGAAATGCGATTATTGAGCATATTTTATATCTTTTAATCATAAATTTATGATCTATAAATGAAGGTAAAACTTCTATATTTTTCATATTTGATATGTAAGCTACATACTGAAGTATATTTCTCCCACCTCTATGACAGATGATTGTAATCCCAAACATTATTAATTGAGTTATATATATTCTATGCATTATTTTTCATGATCAACACATAATTATTCTATTTTTTATTACCTTATCTTCCTTATACTTTATTTTATTCAAAATTAAAAAGGTTGATTTTCTTCTAGCAGTGATAACTGCAATTATTTTGAAATTGTATGGAGTATATTCTATCCTCTTTAAAAAGAATTGTTGTAATGCTTGACCTTCTAACCTTATAATGAAGCTCTCATAGTTCAATATTTGTTTATGTCTGCTTTTAGGTTTGTTTGAATTAATTCATTTAGATACACAAATATGCTACTTTCTTTTGCAAAAACATTCCTACAATCTTACTCTATATTTTGTGTACGCTCCTTGCTATCATATTTATTTGTAACACCATCATGAATCTTTTGGTAGGATACATTACTGGTGATTGAGTTCATGATTTAGTTACTCAGTTTTCTAAGTTGTTTCAAACAATGATTATTTTACTTTAATTTGTAATTAGGTTAATATTTCATGCAAGTTCATTTTTTTTATTTAGTGGCTTAATATTGATATAGTATTTTTAGGTTATTTGGATCGAGCATATGGAATATGATGAAATTTTTGTTCATCATTTGTATCTCCCTTTGATCGGAACCGGTCTAGGATTTGGCGCACAAAGGTGGATGTCCTATTTGCAACGGCAATCTAAGTTCTTGATAGTGATGACATCATTTGTCGATTCCATAGGTTTTCATGAATATTTTATTATTGCACCAAGTCCTTACAAATTTGAATACCAATTAAAAAATTTAATTTTGATAAAAATTTAATTTTGATAAATTTTTATTTTGGACAATTGATTCAAAGGGTGAGATAGGTATGGAAATATTGGCTCAACACATGACTCGCAATTTTTGTGCGGGAATTTGTGCAACCCCTCACAAGTGGAAAACAGTTCAAATAGAAAATGGAAAAGATGTAAATTTCATGATGAGGAAGAATATTAGTGACCCTGGTGAACCTATCGATGTGGTTTTAAGTGCCACAAAGACAATTCAATTACCGATAAAACCACAATGTTTGTTTGAATTCTTCACTAATTAAAATATGAGGAGCCAATGGGATATCTTATCCTATAGTGGTCCAATGAAAAATATTATCCATATTACTAAGTTTCAAAATCTTGAGAGTTGCGTCTCTCTGTTATGTGCTAATGTGAGTAATCAATTATCGCTTATTTTAGAAATATGACATAGTTTATTCTTTTATCTTATTGTTTATTTATTAATAATATTTTCTTTTGATCTGAAAATGTAAGGGGATGACATCATTGCTAATCAAAATAGCATGTTGATCTTTCAAGACACTTGCACGGATGCAACAGGTTCTCTTTTAGTCTATGCGATAGTTGATTCTTCAAAAATGAACACAGTGATGAAAGGGAGGACTCTTCTTGTGTGGAAATCTTACCCAATGAAATTTCGATAGTTCCTGATTTATCTCAAGATTATTCTGTAAATAATAACAACGGTGGAAATAATAACAGATCTTCCAGAGAAGTCAATCATAGACGCAAATGACATCATCTCTCATATAATTGATAAGATCAAAACTGCTCTCAAATGCAAGTGAATCTTCAAGATGAATTGTTATCCATTGATCAGCCATTAATTCTTTTTTACTCTTCTTATTTTTTCTTATTTTGATTCAAAGAAGAGGGTTATTGAATATCAAACTTGTGTGTGGAACTACATAACAAATAAATAAGTAATGGTTTGGTATCAACTCAATTTCTTTGGGGATTAAGAGCTAGCTCTTGATTCCTGTTTATTATGTTTTTTTTTCCGAATAATGAGATATTATTGAATCATTTTTCTTTTTTTGTCTAGAGTCTTGAATAACATTACAATATTTTTAATGTCAATAATAGTATATGTGACAATATTGTTCTATGCTATTTTGAGTTTATGTAGGAAGTATTTTTTGACGATTTATTGCTTGTTTGATTATTATTTATCTTTCTATGAATAGTCTTATTCTCAAGCTTACTTGATAATAAAATGAGTGAAATCAACAAAGGTATGAATCCCACAATAAGTGGTAAGTACTAACATTTGCAAGCGATGTCTTGAAAATTATAATAATTTTTAAGGTTGACATTGTGAATATTAAAATAATCAAAATGAATTGAAATTGTTTTAAAGGGAAACAACTTATGCTTACCCAAAAAAAAGTACATTAAGTAGTTGTTGGTGTAAAAATATTCCTGTAATATAAATGATTAAAACTGATGAATTTTAAGATGAAAAAAAGATACTTTCCACTATATCGACAAGTTTGAATCTCTAAAGTATATGTTAAACCTTTTCATTACCAAAACTCTCAATGATAATATCATTTCCAATATTCCCTAATATTCTTATTATGATTGGAACAATATTAATGTCTCGTGATTTAAAATTACTTCTGAACTAGTAGCCAAATACATTTCAACTAACTTCTTTGTTTGATTATTACGATTTAATATTTCAAAATACAAGTGATATAGAAAATGTTATTGCATCGGTATCAAAAACTCGATATTCAAAATAAAAAATCTTCCGAATTATCATATTATTATAGTTCATAATTTTCATACTAGAGTCTTGAGATCAATGATTCTGCAATTAAAATTAGTTTCTTGTTTTTTTAGAAAATATATTGTTATTTTTTTAGGAATTTTATGAATATATTCTCTTAATTTTACTTTTCATTATTTATGGTATGTATTCTAGAAATTCTTTTTAATGACAGATTTAATTCTTCTTGTAAAGTGACAAGTTTATTTAATTCATGTAGGCAAAAAATCATTTTTGCTTCTTAATTTAGATTCTTCTAATTTCAAATTTAACTCATCTCTATTTTAATTTATTTCCATTATTAAAATGCATAATGTGAACACAAACAATGATAAGTCCTAAAACATGCCTTTAAGTAACACAAATGCAGAAACACAATATAAATACCCCAAAGAGTTGGTGATATGAATTAAAGAGCACCTAACTGTAATAAAAAGTAAAAACAAATGTTTGACACCATATCACTATAAAATTATAACAAAAAAAAAAACAAAAATTAAAGGAGCAGAACTAGAGTTAACTGTAACAAAAAGTAGATCCAAAAAAATTGATACCATATGACTATCAAAATATAACAAAAAAATAACAAAAAGTTAAAGGAGCAGAACTAGAGTTTGGTGTTCGCACCTCAAAACTTTAAATGGCATAGCTCATGTTGCCCCATCATAATCAACTAATATTCACAAACAAATCTATATATAAAAGTGCAACAAGTATAGTATGAATATAAAAATAACGAATAATTAATCATAGACCGGCTGTTGTATTTTAAAGGAGTGAATAGGAAATGAAGGGTTATGACTCTATTGAAGGGTTGTGACTTTGTGGAAGGGTGATGACCTTTATGAAAGGTTGTGTCTTTTCTGAAGGGTTGTGACCGTTTGAAAGGTTGTGCCTTTTCCAAAGTTTGTTGTCATTGATATGTGATTCATTGATGTCATTTTGAGTTCGTTGAAATTATCAAAGTTTGAGGTACCGCTACTTCTTTAATGGTTAATCCGTTTTATCTTGAGAGAAATTAATCTACAACCTCGAGTACTTGAGGGAATTAAATTTCTTAAGGACACACAATGGGTTTTGTGGACTCAGATAGTTATTTTCTTGTTCTCTTCATCTTTTATTATTTCTTGTTTGCTAATCTAAATACAGGAGAAAACAAGCTTAAGAAATTTAATAATCTTGTTGGTATTTTCTATGGTTTTCTGTGTTCTTTTTGTTGGGGAAAAAAGAGAAAGAGATTTGGGATGAATTAGTACTACATTAATATGCTCGAGTATATTTTCTGTAGTAAGTTTTCCTTGGATGGGTAAGATTTTCTATTTTCTTCTCAAGTGCATTCAAGGGTTGCACATCTTTAGTTTTCTCTCAATGAGAAAGGATATTTTTGTGCATAAAGGCTAAGATGGGCACGTTAATTATTTCCCTTGTACTCTTAGTTTTACATAAATATGAGAAGAAGTAAATGAACAGATGTTGTCTCTTAACAATATTTGAACATGAGTTTAGTTTCTTGTTGAAATTCAATGTATTCTAAGGAAAATTAGAATATGATAGAAACTGGGAAAGAAGGAAAAAATTAGCAAGAAAAGTGACCTGCATGGAATCATTGTTGACAAATAGAATATGATTCAATGGGAGTAAAAATCAGGTTCTATCTTTATTTTCCTTGATTTTTTTATTAACGTTTCAAGGACACTTCATCCAATTCTAAGTGTCAATGATCGTTAGTCAGTATAAAACCCAACTAAATGAGTTGGGGTCGAATCCCACAGGAAGCGGTACGTGTTTCAGATTCGATTGGGAAGCATGAATATGGCCAAATCAGTCATAAGAATTAAAGTTATCAAATAAAGACATCATTCAAATTAAGGGGTGATACGAATGTCAAATGTTTTTTTTTTTAGTTTTGATTAACAGCTACAAATAGTCACAATCAATGAAAATTAACAATAATGAGACGGGTTCTTAGGATGTGATCGATTATAGGTAATTATAGGCATATGTGTAATTGCAACTATTAGTAAATAGCTAGATATTAGTGAGTAAAATAGGCTATAGGGGAGGTAAACTTTCTCTCAAACAATTTACCCATTAAGTGATTTCTCTCGAACATCAACAAGCATGCAAAATAAGACCAGCCCACACCTTAGTCCATTCACTTTCTCGAGCTGAATGTGTGGGATTAGGTTTAGGGTTCACTCTCTCGAGCTGAACCCAGGTCAACCCAATACTTACTGACCATCAACCAATAATTTTGGTTCTAAAACCTCTCCCTGTCGAGCAAGTCAAAAATATAAACATAGAACTGCATTTGCAACTACAATTCGTAGATTAAACCACATTTACTGATTAAACTCACTTTTAAATGGCATTTAAACTAATATTTAACAATACCCATAAACTAAATCAGCCCATAATAATATGATCACACCCCAAGAATTGGGGTTTTATCTAGACATCATAAAAAGATAAAAATTGTTACCACATTGATTATCCACGAATTGGGTAGGATTGCTTTCGTCCTTACAATGCTCCAATTCGAAGAATCTCAAAGACCCACTTCCAATTTCTCAAAAATAAATTTCTTCAATACCTCAAAGCGAAGGAAAAATTAGAGAAAAATTAGATAAAAAGATCCAATGTTAAAAGATTGCAACAAAACCTACTAAACTATATGTTCAAAAATGTATTTATAGTTGCCAAAAATGTGCTGCGGAAAGTCATTTGGCGAAGTAAGTCGGGATTGCCGAACCACTCCGCGAGCCGTCCTTTGGTTTATTCCATCGCCCTTTTTCCTTGATGCTTAGCATCCTCCAGGTCTGTAACTTTGGGCGATCTAGAACTGCATTGCGAAACTACTCTGTGATCCGCTGACTGCTCCTTTTCATCGTCAACTTGGTTCTTTTCTTCAGGGCTTGGCACACTGGAAATTTAGGCGGTTTGATGAGCCACTCGGCGACATGCCAAATGCTCTTGGCGATCCTCAGTCTCGCTCTTCTTCATTTCTTCAGCTTGTTTGTTTCTGTTGTCCTATTAGTGTCCTCTCTTTGTTCCTCAATCCATATACCTGAAAATCAAGGATTTAACATAAATTATTGGCAAAAAATAAGCATTTGAGGACACTAAATCTATATAAACTAAGCCCTTAATGAGTCCAAATCTTGGGCTCATCAACACCCCCAACTTAAACTTTTGTTTGTCCTCAAGTAAAACTCAAGTTCAGTAGTTCAAAAAAGATGTCTCAAACACTGCTACCTAAGACTCAGTCATGAATACACACAACAAGACTTAACCTACTCATCCTAGGATCAATTGTGCACTCAAAGATTTAAGTTGTGACTCACCATTATCAAAGATTTTGAAGTTATCAATACTTGTTTCAAATGCAAGTTCAAGCTCAACAAATGTACTCAAATGCCCTCACAACAAGAAGAATGATTCCATATTCACACACTATTCTTAAACAATTTATAGTTTTGAAATCACACACGACTCTCACACTCACAAAGATGAACACAAGCATGACTTAACCCATAGGTTTGCCCTTATTTTCCGATCAACATTCGTTTAAGCTCACTCAAGATAAAAAAATAAGGTATTTTCAAGGCTTGTAACGGGCATGAGTGTAAAGGTATGGTCATTTAGGCTCAGGGGTTGTTATCATCATGAAATGTGGTATGAACGTCACTTTCCTTCCTTTTCTTCAGCATTTTCACTCATGCTCAAAATTCACCCCATTATTCACTTCCATGGAATACCGGATACCCCACTTCTATTGCAACTTTCACAACTTTATTTCACAACTTTTTCACTCTTTTTTTTTTGCTTCTTTCTTTCTTTCTCTATTTTATTTATTATATGGAGGGGTTCCATCTTTTTCAAGTTCATGGATCAAGGGGAACTTTTTCACACTTCTTGATTTACCTCCTCTTTCACCACACCCCCAACTTAGGCTTCTGGTCTAAGTTGGCTATTCAAGCAAACCATACTTCATGAGGATTATGGGTGAATGGATAAAGAGGGGTCACAATTGCATTGGTTTAATCCAAGAAAAGAATAAGGCTCAAAGGGGTTCAAGCAAGGTTCACACATCTCACAAGGTTGGCAAAAAAGAGGTATATTGTCAAATTGTTTCACTCTTCAAAATTGTTGCATAAGATCATTTCAAGAGCTTGCATCACTTAGTCAACCAGACCAACGGGGCAAATTCTAGGTGTCATCACACAAGGTTCATGGTAAGCTCATCACACAAGGCATTGGAACCAATATCAAACAAGACTCCTCACTTTTGCTAGTGTGCAATGTTCATCACAATAAATTCATTCAATAATTGGCTAGTTACAACGAGATGCAAAAAGTTCACACATTGTCTAGGCAACTTTATTTGGCCTCATCGTAGCCGCACATTTATTTTTGTTTGATTAAAAGCATTATTCAAGTCATCGGTATTGATCATAACCGATACTCAAATTTGCACAAGAACAACCACATTCAAACACACCATGAGGTGGCAAAAAATTTCAACGGTGTCAAAAACCTTTTTTCATTCATAATAAGGAGCCACAAGCTCAAACATCCACAAGACCATATCAAAACACAATTTAAACACAAAAACCCAATAATATATACAAAAGATAGTCACAATAGGTAGGTATGTAGATACCTCACCCCACCAAAAACAATAAGGCAGTTGTCCTCAAATGCAACAAAATAATAAAAATCAATAAAGATGATAGAGAGGGAGGTATTGAAGGGTCCTGTCTACATAGTCGCTCCATCTATCGAGGCATCAATACCCGGGGTCACATCAAGACTAGCTTTACCAGATCCTGCCATGGGTGTATCTGCCAATGAAATTTGCACGGCTGAATCCACCATAGCCTCCTCAACCTCAGTAAGTCCCGCATATGTGGTTTCCTCATGAACACTAAGCTCCTCCTCATCTGTCTCAGCCTCAGACTTGGCAGCAGTCGTCTCATCAGCTCGTACCTCATCTCAGGTGGTAGTCAGAGGCACATCATCATCAACTGGTATGTCAGGGATCTCCACAGTCCCAAAAATCATAGACATATCTGTGAACTTTAGCTGGTCCACGTCCTTCCTCAACTCAGCAATCACAACCTTTAGGGTCGTCACCTCATTAGTGGCCCCCTGGCCTCACTCACATACCGCTATCCTTACAGCGAGGGCATCGATCGACACACTAAGGGGTGTCATAGCAGTAGTAAGGGCCCTCTTAATCATACCAAGAATTGTGACCTCAAGCCTGGAGGCACGCTTATCAGCAGAATGAGCTAGCTGCCCCATCCCTAGTATCACAGCCTGGGTGATTGGAGTTCAAGACGTAGTGGCACTAGCAGCAAACCTAGGAGGTAGTGGAGTTGAAGACGAAATAGGGGTCACAAAAGGGACAACACTAGATATACCTGAAGGCCCAGTGGTCGGAGTAGGCAATACTGCCTCTGCAATTAATGTCTCCGTATCAACAACTGGGGATGAGTCTATCGGGGCTTCCTTCTTGCTCTCAGCCTCATCCTTCAAATACTCAGCCTCTATCCGCTAAATGTCGGTAGAGGAGGTGGGAATCACTTCCACATCCGTCTTCTCATCACAAGGTACTCAAGCCCATCTGCATAATTCGATGATCAACACCGGGAACAGAAGTGAAGTTCGATGCTGCCTAGTACTCATGGCCATCTCTTGGCCAATCATCATACCCAAGTTAAGGCATTTCACATCAATGATGCAAACAAGACGGGCTGCCTTCGTGTGACGGAGGATTGACTCATTCTAGGATGGCATAATAGTGCTGCTGATAAAGCCAAACTAGTACCTTGCTGCTACATTGAGATCTTTCTTCTCAATTTTCACCCAGCCTCGGCCCACCTAGGAGTACCATCAAATAACAAAGGAGACAACAAATTTTTTAGTGTCTCTAATGAATTTGTCTTGATCATGTATTGATAGGGGTTAGAAATATTCTTTGTACACTCGAGCACTGCATTGATGTCGTACTATCACACTTCACTTTCTTACCCCTGATGACCACATAATCCACCGGCTTGAATGTGGCAGCTTTCCTTTTCCTTTATGGCACTATGGCTCTGTAGGAAGTGTAAAACTCCCAGACCCAATTAGGAATGTAAGAGCCACGGGGTCTAGTGAAGATCTGAAACTTATGGGACCTCAAGAAGCGATAGATCTCTGGATATCTATCTATCACTCCATCTGTACACAACCTCAATGATGGTCCTTAATCCCCTCAGCCTTTAGTCTATTCATAGATCTGGGAGGATGATCATGTGCAGGTGGTGCTGGGACCACAGCCTGGTCTGGGATAAGAGGAGGAATAGCAGCTTGGGGTACCCGGATCCTAGACGTATCGTGCATCTTCTTGGAGCGTAGCTCAGCTCTCTGGGATACAATCAACTGATCATCCTCAGGCTCATAGATGATAGCCTGAGGGTCCTGGAGCTCACCCTCACTCTCAGAGAGTGGTGAGGTGAATGGCATACACTCCCTCAGTGTCGGAGCTAACCTCTGGTGATACAGGAGTAGGTGCTTTTCCTTTGCATTTACCCTTCCCACATGTGGTAGGAAGTTTTGTAGACTTTGCTCTGGATGCAGTTGCATCCCCTTTTATGGTTATTCCTTTTTCCCTCGTGCGGGGCGGCATGTCTCGACCTGCAACTTTTGGTCTAGCCATATCTACAAATCACATAGTAGATAATTAGAAACAGTTCAAGAAAACTGCAAAAAATAAGTTGCAGAAAGACTCGCCGAACTGATCGGCGAGTCACCGAAAGGATTTACGCAAAAAATTCCCAAAAAAATGACAGGTCGGCGATACTCAGGGCCTTTTGGCAAATCGCCGACACCATTCGACGAGTTCAGACTATCCCGCCAAAAATTACAATGTGTCTTAGGGGTTAGGGGCACAGAAAAGCCGATCAAGAGAGAGATTCAGCGAGTCGCCAACTGCACTTGGCGATCTCAGGCTTCCCGCTGAAATTTACAAACTCAAATTCAATTCAAATACGAAATCGAAGGCGATCTGGGGGGACTTTGGCGAACCACTGAGTGGTTTGGCGAGCTCGACCCAGCTCGCCAAATTGTCCAACGTGCCAATTTTTAACCTCAACTTCCAAAATCAAACCTGCAGTCCCCAAAAACAAAATCAAATATCACACAAACTCAATTAAGTCCAGACCCATATGACCAATGCCATAGGGGTACTTAGACTTCCCCCCATTTTGGCCAAAATTTGCCATTTGACAACTTAAGCCCTTAAGAATGATGTCAAAGGCTCCATCATTGGACGACGCACGTCATTTAGCACAATTTGGGTTACTCAGACTTCACCCGACTAGACCCAACAACAAAATAGCATGAACCAATAAATTACGATCAATTTTAAAGCATGAAATTCAGGAAATCAACCATTTAGGCAATTTAGGCACGATATCAAAAGTAAAATAGGCAACTTAGCACACAAACATGATTTCAGAAAGGCCCAATACACATCCCTAAGAATTACACAATTTCAAATGAGTTCAACAGCTATTTATGAGTTTGGGGATCAGAAAACCATTCTATTATGCTGAAATACGAATTGTAATGTTAGGCGGCAAACAATTCCAAATTTGAACACATAATCAACGACCAAAAAGTGGTAAAATTCAAGAATATAGGTAATATAGAGTGTCAGTGTGATTGCATGCAGTTTAAAAGTGAGGGAATGTGAAAGAGTTTGAAAGTTTAAACCTTTGGCCTTTTACAACCGTTCAGTTCGCGCCCTTAAGGTGATGTTAGTCGACTTTGCCGAACCACTCAGCGAAATGCTTAGTAGTTACTGACCTCACCGAGTTTTATAGGACCTTCAGTTAACTTGGGGATCCAAATGGCGGACAAAATCAGGCTCACCGACCTGTTCGGCGATGCGCCGACTTATCTATGGGCCCGCCGAGTTTTTCAAACTCTCTTCTAAGATATTTGTGAGTCAAACGATGGTCCAAGTCGGGTTCGCCGACCTCTTCGGTGAGTCACTGACTGGACTTTTTGGCTCGCCAACCTGCATAGTTCAAACACATTCCACTTTTTCACCTACACAATCAACACACGTTATTCAAAATAAAATATAAAGCAATGAAAACTTGAGTTGCCGCCCAAGCAGTGCCATAGTTCACATCGTGGAATGACCTAAGTCCCCACTCAAGCTTCGTTCTTGGGGTTTGCCATAATATCACGAGGCAACCCCTTTTATTGTCTTTGGTTAAGATGAGAAGAAATTTGACCCATTCGGGTCTCCAACTTCTTGATAGAGACGGAATGAGAAGTCACTGTCTGGTTGAGAGTCGACACATCTTCCTTCAACACCTTGTCAGACCCTTCAACCTTGTTGAGAATACGTGATAGCATATCCTCAGTCCAGCCACCCTCCTAATCTTTGGGCTTTTGACGTTCGTGGGGAGAAACATACCTATCCTTCTCCCCATCTCTTTCCTTCCAAGTGGCATTCCCATCACGCCACTCTCTATCATAGTCTCTCCAACCCTCATCTATATTCAAACCTTGGTTACCACTCAGCCTTGGGTAGTTTACACGATAACCACCTCCTTGGTTGGCTAAGAAGTTACTTCCTCGTTGTACAACACTTCAAACTTGGCTTCTTCGGGGTTTACACCACCAATACCAACAACATTAACAATCCTAGTACCAGCACCCATGATATTTTTGGCGAAAATGTCCAGCTGAGTCATCATCTTTGCCATGTTTTGGTCCCTTTCTTGATCTTTTTCAATCTGTTCTTTGTCAATTTTAAAGTGAGAGGGGAGACCTGATCTGCACAGGTGTACCATGCCCGATTAATTTTGGTCATGCCATCCAAGAGTTGGGCTGCTATCACATAAGGTTGTTGCATTAAACCTCCTGGAGAAAGTTGATCATCCACTAGCTTGTTCACCGAGTCAAGGCTTCGGGGATTGCAGAAAAACGTTGTCAGGCAAACCATGAGTTGGGCATTGTTGCACAAACTTTTTAAATCTTAGACAAGTATCACAAATTGGCTCACCCTCGTAACTCTTGAAGCTTTGGATGTTGTCCCGAAGAGTCATCATCTTCAAAGGTTGAAAGAATCACACTTGAAAGGCAGTAATTGTCACGCCCCGAGACTACCCCCGAGACGCGGACACGGGACCTAGGACCACAAGTGATCCCAAGCTAACCCTGCTGGCATGATCATGAGCATACTAAAGATAACAAACTGATGCGGAAGCTAAATCATAATTAAAATGAAAAG
>JAJOOS010012016.1:0-18219 GCA_029582725.1 Solanum chiquidenum
ATTTCAGTTTGTATTTTCTGTTATTTCCTTGTAATCGTTCTATTTGATTGTAATTGTTTTGTTTAAAATCTATCCCTATGTAATGAACTACGTCTGACCTGAATTCTCAAAAAATGAGATACGTAGGCGGTCTATGTCGGCCTCGGTCACCCTTTTAATATTTCCTTGTATTTGAACTACGTTCGACCTGAATTCTCAAGAATGAGATACGTAGGCGGCCTATGTCGGCCTCGGTCGGTTTCTTTGTAAATTTCTTATTTTTGTTAACCCTCGAGAGGGGGAACTACGTTTGACCTGATTCCTGTCTCAACGGGATACGTAGGCGCCACAAGGGCTCGGTCATATTTCCCGTAAGATTTCTATTCCTCTTCACAATAGAAACTGGGACAGAATTTTTGAGAAGATCTCAAAAATTTCGTGATTACTCACTAACGGTTAAAGATAAGCCAAGACAATTAACTGGGATAGAAATTTTGAGATGGACTCAAAATTTCGACAGGGTTTATCGGCAGTCTAGAACAACTTTGAATACTTCCCAACAAATAATCAGATAGATCTCGAGACATCAACTCCAAATGGCGTTCGTTAAGCTTGACGTGACATAACACTTGGCAGTGACCTTTTTCAAACATTACTTCTGAAAACCTATTTTCCCTAAAAAAAAAAAAAAACATTTTTTTTTATGTTTCAATCATTTTTCTTTGCATAAAAATATTTTGTCTTATCTATCAAGAAGCGGGAGATCGAAGAAATCAACCGGAGATAACAAGACAAGAAGGAGACAACCGGAGAGATCGACACAGATCAGTTCAATTTTTAAAACTAACAAATTTTCTGTGAATGCAGGTCTATAGATTTACCTCAGAATCGACATATTCCACCATTCAATGAATATGGAGAAGTCAAAAAGGCGAAGAGCTCTCCAAAATTGACAAATTTTTCTGTGGATGCAGGAAATATTTTATGCTTCTTATACCGAAGAATTGGGAATATGAGTAGCATTATCTTATTCAAATTCTCAGCAAAGCGAGGATCATAATGAACACTGCAATTATGCTCGGAGATGGAACAAACAAAAACTATGAAGAGAGCAATATTATTATTTTCCAGCAACTAACGGCTCTTGGAAGACGTTTAGCTGCATTATATTATCAGATATGATAATATTCTTACTTTGAAGGTTATTTTTATCGTATTGTCAATTGAGACGATACCACTACTCGGAGATTCATTTATATCGTATTGTCAAATGAGATGATACCACTACTCCGAGGGTCATTTTTATTTATATTGTCGATGGAGACGATATCACTACCCGGAGAGTCAATCATATCGTATCGTCAAATGATATGGTACCACTACTCCGTGGGTCATTTTTATTGTATTGTCAATTGAGACGATATCGCCATCCAAGGATACCCAGAAGATCACCTATGTTGCTCGATGAAACATTATCTTCATTCGGTATCAGCGAGGCATCATCAAAAGATTCATGCATCGCGGGAAAAATCCATGCATCGCGAGAAGGAAATCATGCATAGCAAGAGAAGGAAGTCATGCATCGCGGAGAAGTGAAGCATAACAAGAGAAAGAAGTCATGCATTGCGGAGAAGTCATACATTGCAAGAGGAAAAGTCATGCATTGCAAGAGAAAAAAGATTCATGCATCGCGAGAAGGAAATCATGCATAGCAAAAGAGGGAAATCATGCATTGCCAGAGAAGATTTATGCATCGCGAAAAAGAAGTCATGCATTGCGGGAAAGAGATTTATGCATAGCAAGAAGAAGATTCATGCATGGCAAAAGAAGGAGTTATGCATCGCAAGAGACAGACTTACCCACCACAAGAAAATCAAAATCAACTGCATTATTTTCTTTGCAAAAACGACATCAAGAGAACTATCAACATATTACATCAGCCTATTTTATTATTTTGACATCAAAAGAAGAGTACATTGAAGATTATATTGCAAATATAATATACAAGCTTTATTTGCTTTACGTCAAACCCAATGAAGTTGACGTCAATATTTAAGGAGAACGATTAAGTGTCAACACGGTAAAAAACATTATCTCTCCATTTGAATTGCATTTTTATGCTAATGAGTTTTACCTCAGTCTTTGTCGAGAGCATCCGCAAGGATGAATTCTCCAAAACAAACCACAGGTGCGGACGACATCCAAAAGGATGCAGCACAACGTGGAACTTTTTCTTAGCAGCGAACTGGGACATAGTCCAAAGAGGAGTGCCAAACTCTTAGGACACGAGCAGAGGAGCGACTTCCACCACCATCAAACCACACCCCTATCTAAAGGCATGTGGGTTTTCCTTTAGGTTTCCTGGTTTCAGTTTTGCATTCGGAAACTTTTAGTCTCTACTGGAAGTAGCTTTCCAATCTGAGTGACAATGCACCAAGAGCTTTGGAAATTATGTCCGTGTAAGTTCTTAATTATGGGTGTGAAGCGCGCCACATTCATGGCTAAGAGGTTGCAAGCCTCCTTTCCATGCTCGATTCATTTTGTCGCTCTTCCGGAACCAAAGGATATCTTGCGTAATAGATTTCCTTTTCAACCGATAGAGTCAAACTACAAGCAGCCTGATTCCTAATGTTTAAAGGATATGTCGGCAGGCTCAATGTTGAAAACTCGGCTGTACTCCAACATTCGCTCTTAATTTTTGATTCTCGAACATTCCGGTCTCTTCATAATCCGATATTGGGATGGCTTTTGAATTCTTTCAAAATCGTGCGTCAAATCAAGCGTATCGAACTACAAGTGGCCTGAATTCTCATATAGCTTGAGATATGTAGGAAACCCACTTTCAGGGTTCGGCCCTAATTCTTAAAGTCCGCGCCAAATCCCTTTTTCAAAAGATGAAGATATGGTCGGTCAAAATTGGATTAGTCAAATTCATTTTCCTCGAATTCTTGTATCAATTCAAGTAAAATGAGGGACAGTTGTTGACACCTAATTTTGACCCTCCCCGATAACAATTAATCTCGAGTTTCTTAATTTTCAAATGATTTAAAGTAATTAATTTTTAGAAATCTCGAAAAAAAATAATAATAATAAATATATATATATATATATATATATAATAGAATAATTTGCAAGTTGTTTCGAACAGTTTGTCACTTGTTATAATTTTCAAATAATGATATGTCTTTTATACAATTATGTATATAATTAGCGTATTTTATAAATATTGGAAAATCGTCTCAAAAAGATTTTGTTTAATTAGATATTTGGTTAGTTTGTTTAGTTATCTAATGGTTTACAATTTTGAGTTAATTAATTAGTTTATAATTAAGTTAATTATTATATAATTATGTGTCTAATTAGTATATTTTATAAATATTTGAAAATCATATCAAAAGATTTTTATTTCTTTTAGCTAGGTGTTTTACTAACTTAATTTAATTTAAATCATAATTACGATTTTGAATTGATTAGTTCATGTTTAAATTAATTATATTATTATCAAATTAATTACTTTATCTCGTTAAGATTGAGAAGCTCCTAAATTAATTATATTAGTTCATCTTATTTGAAATTTAGCCAAATTCACTACATAACATTCAATTTTGGGCTGATTTTGTAATACACTTGGCTATGTTTATTACAAACATACCCATTTTCTAACCTCAATTTAAACCCATCCAAAGACAAAATTTGGGCCTTTTTACTAGTCTGTCAGCAGCCCACACGACCCACTCCGACTTCCCCTCAATACCCAACCCATTAACAATACAACGCATACATACACCAACCAAATTTCCCAGTCCAGCCCATTCCCCTGACCCGACCCGTCCCCTTTTCTATTCTCAAAAGGAACCCAACAACGTTTATTTCAATGATAACAAGAGAACCCAGCAGCACGTCAAGCAGAAGCAGAAAATGACCCCAACGATAGCGACGAAGACGAGAAACAGTACAGCAGTCCAAGACGTACGCTGTGAATTTTGGCTTCTTCCTCAACGTCTCTCTCCGCATTAATGTCGCAGCAGCACGCGGTTGACCCCTTTCCTCTTTCGGAATGGGCCGAAAATCTCGAGAAAATGGTGTTTGTCCAAATTAGTGAAAGGTTTTGAATTTTGAATTGGTCCTTGTTGCTATCCGGATTTCAGCTTTTCCCTCCCAAATTCGGAACCCTAGTGATTCCCCTTCTATATATAATCGTTTCCTGTTCACTGTAAAAGGGGACGGAGGACATTGAGAGAAAGATAGAAAGAGCCATAGCCTTAAAAGAGAAAGATTTTAAAAGTTTGCAAACAGAAAGTTCAAATTTGAATAGAAATATTTCCCAGTAGCTTCAAAAAGATTCGAGCTTTTCTTCTAATTCCGTTTCTCCTTTCTCGCTGTCGTCGAAGATCGCCTGAAGTCTCGAAAGTTAGCGGTGAAGTCGCTCCACAAACTCGTCAGTTGTCCCGTGTCGCTGCACTGCTAAAGGTAACGCCCATTTTCGGTTCAAACATTTTTTACTCCTAATGTGTTGTTGCTATATTCTTGATTATGTGAGCTGTTTATATGTTAATGTTTTGGAACACTGTTGACTCACTATTGATCGTAATCAGTGTGGTTGGGTTGTTTACTCCAGAATATTGATAAGATTTGAGGTTTTCGTTTACTTCTGTTTATCGTTTCATCTCTTGATCTCGATTGTGATTGGAATATGTGTATAGTTTTTGGTGGGCTGTTTGGTGGCTGTAAGCTATTTTTCTCGTCTTAGTTTTCTTTTCGTCGTCATAAATCTGCAATAATGTGTAAGTGTTTGATGTCGCACCCTTCATTTCTTTCACCTCAAGTTGAAGGAATGAAACAAGACATCAATATTTTTAAGTTCTTAGTATTTTATACTCGTCGTCTTGAATTTGTAGCTAAAGTTTCGACCATGTTGACTCCCTCCCCTGCTCTGTCTGTTCTCCATATAGCTTAGGTGTGACAAATTAGTTAAGTTTCATATTTGGTTCGAGCTAAAAAACTTTCCAAGGAATATTGGTCTTGATTTTGTACGTACTTTAAAAAATGAGTTGTGTGCTTTTCTCCTTTTGTAATGGTTTATGGTGATTGAGTCGCAAGTCGGAAAGATTATAGCCTTACGAGTTGAGTTTTAATTCATTTTTGTTTGGTTTTAAATGTGTCTCTGTATGTAAAATTTATGTTAAGGCTTACTGCAACTTTCTATATGCCCATGCTTGTCCCTTTTTTTTTATTTCTTAATTTTATTTATTTATTTTGAAGTTTTGAAAATGCTAAAAAAAAAGAAAAGGAAAAGAATAAAAATAAATTTTAAAAAAAATCACATCTCTTATTCATTGCCAAATTCCAGCGAGCAGTAGCGTTATTTGGCTAATTTTGCCTACTACCTTGTTCAACTTGCTTAAACCTATTCTATATATGGATTCATTATTCTCTTTGCTAAGTTTCATATTGCATTTTTAATGATATCAACTTCAATGGTCTCCCCATTTTGTTATAAAAAATTGTTTTCTTTGCCCGCATCTTTATCCAAGTGATTATGCTCAAATCCATTCCGCTTGATCACGGCTAGTTTAATAGTTTAGTTATCACTATTGTTTATTGTCTTACTCATTATGTGGGGATCAATTTAGTTTAAGTAAAAGTCCATTAAACATTGTATGCACTTTTTTTTGTCATCTTGTATTAATATGGGTGGTGAATTGATAGCATGCGTACTTTGCCTTATGTCATTTTTTTTACGTCTTAGTCCTATTATATAGATTCAAGGTGTGCTCTATTTTTAATTTCTATCTTTGTTGTGTTCTTTTCTATGCATAAACCGGCTTCTCCCGAGTCTTTGAAGACTCTTTCTCCTTGCATTTCGTGAATTAGGCCTTAGAGGCCCAATTCTATATTTCATATCGGGCCAGCAGGTTCAGCGAAGCTAAAATACAGGGCTGGACATCGGGTTTTGAGGTTCCGGGAAGCTAAAAATAAACTGATATACCTATTGTATACATGATATACAGACCTAAAATGCAGCGATACAGGTTCAAAACGGTGATATACAGGTTGAAGAAGGCAGAAATGCAAAGTTCTATAAAAATACAGGTCCCGAAAAGCAGAAAAATAGGCCGTATACATTCGATATACACGGATATACATCGATTATATACAAAAACGGGTTTAGGATTAAACCCCAAAATTCCAGCGAATTTGGCCCGAAAGGAGGCCCAAATTCAATTTCTCCCCTACTCTTTAATTATTTAATTGCAATTATCTATTTTCTGTTGTCTAGCTCTAACTTTATATTTGTTAATTAACTTAATTAAAATCCCCAAAAGATGAACCGTGTTCTTTATGTTAGATATATTTCAACAAAATTTCCTTTTTATCAACTCTCCTACTATTATTGAAAACTTTTACTTAATCTTCGATTAATTTAAAATAGTTTCCATACTTTAATTGACTAAATGGGTCTAAATTATTATTTTTAAGGGATTCAAAAATGAAATAAAGTAAAAAATAAAAAAATTCTAATTAATCTAGATTTTGCTAAATGCTAATTGCTTACAAATTAATTCGGGTATTTCAATTAAGGTTCAATTTTCTTAAAAAAACTAAGAATTGTTCTTTTTAGCTATTTTTCTCAAAATTGATCAAATATTATAAGTTATTATGTCAACAAATCATTTTTTCTTTTTTCTTTTTAGTCAAAGTCGTCTTTAGTCAAATCGCCGGTCAACCGCAAGTTAGCGGGCATTCCGAGGGCCTAACACCTTCTCGGAATGTACATTTGAACTCGAACTCTTTTATTTTCAATTGATTTTATCTGTTTAAATCTTTTGAAAACCTTATAGTTTTTTTTTTCTTGATTTTTACTAAAAAATTAAGTGGCGACTCTGTTCTTTTGGAAATTTGATTTCTCTTAAATCATAAGTTTAATCGATTTTTCAAAAACTAAGTCATTTTCCTTTTACTTATATTTTTAAATAAAACAGGTCCAAGAAATACAATTTGCACCTAGATAGATGTTATAGCATGTAGTTGATTTCCTAGTGGTGGTACAACCTCCCCAATCAACATCTGAATAGCCATACAACCTATATGGTGATTGTGAAATAGTTCTGAGTCCAAAGTGTAGAGTACCTTTGATGTACTTGAGAATCCTTTTTACCCTTTGAAGATGTTCAATGTTTGGGCTTTGCATAAACTGGCTTGCTAGATTCACAACATGAGTGATATCATGTCTTGTGAGGGTCAAATACTGAAGGCTCCCTACTATCATTATGTACAAGGAGGCATCTACAAGACTTCTCATTGCTTCATGCAGACCATGTTTTTTAGCCAAAAGAGTGGCTACAACCTTTGCCAAAGTCATCTCTGTCTTGGCCAGCAGCTCAACAACATACTTGCTTTGATTTAAGTGAATTCCTCCTTCGAAATACTTCATCTCAACTCCTAGAAAGAAATGTAAATGGCCAAGATATTTCATATCAAACTCCTTCCCAAGTTGTAGAACCAACTCTGAGACATGAGATGGATTACTTCTTGTGACAATAATATCATCCACATATAACAAGAGAAATGTTTTGCCTTTGTGAGTTTGCAAAGTAAATAAGGAAGGGTCAGCCTTACTACAAATGAAACCAAGGTGTAAGAGATGCATGTTAAACCTGTCAAACCAGGCTTTTGGTGCTTGTTTACGACCATACAATGTCTTTTTAAGTAGACACACATGCTGAGGATACTGGGGATCAATAAAACTAGGAGATTGACTCATGTACACCTTCTCTTGTAGGAAGCCATGGAGAAAGACATTTTTGACATCTAGTTGTCTAACTTCCCACTTTGAACTGCCAACAATGGATAGAACCACCCTAATAGTTGTGGCTTTAACCATATGACTAAATTTTTCTTCAAAATCTATCCCTTCAAGCTGCGAGAATCCCCTTGCTACAAGTCTGGCCTTGTATCTATCTATTGTCCCATCAACTTTTAATTTTGTCTTGAACACCCATTTTGAGCCAACCAAGTTTATACACGGAGATTTGGGCACCAAAATCCATGTCTTGTTAGTATGTAAAACATCAATTTCTTCTTGCATTGTTGCATGCCAATGAGGTGACCTTAGTGCTTTCTTAGTAGTATTTGGTTTTTTCAACATTTATGTGCTGCTGCGAGCAACAATTGACAAATGGTGTTCCTTCGCCTTGTGCCTGGTAATCATATGATGCCCTTGTGGTGCAGGAAGTACCTCAACTGGTACATCAACCAAAGTAGTTGACTGGAGTGTAGCATTGTCATATTAATGGTCAACTGGTACATCAACTAAATTAGTTGTTTGATGATGTTCATTGGCTGGACCTGTAAGTGCAACTTGTTCCTCACTGCTACTAGCAGATCCAAAATCTGTAGCTGGAGTTTCAATACTACTGTATGGATCATCACCTTCAACCTGTTGCTCAACATCTAATCCTGTGCCTGAGAGGTCAATAATACTCTCATCATCAAGGAGTATATGAGTTATAACAACATTATCACTATTAATGTGTGGACTCGCAACTTGTACTTCCCCATAATCAAAATTATCATGTGCCTGCAGTTTAGAGAAAGATTCAACAAAGGTAGCAAGATGAGGTGAGACATAAATGTTAGGCTGAGATTGCTTTGGAGACACACAGGGTAATGTGTTTTCATCAAACACAATATGTCTGGATATGTAAACCCTCATTGTAGAGGGATGATAACATTTATATCCCTTGTGTAAGTTGTTCTACCCTATGAACACACAAGGGTAGGTCTTTGGACTGAACTTGTTGCTACCCTTGATATATGGAAATCATCTACACTCAAACACTTTTAGATTGTTGTAATCAGGTTGTTCCCCATACAACTTAACAAATGGAGTCACCATCTTTAGGACTGAGGAAGACAGTCTATTGATGAGGAATGTTGCAGTGAGGAGAGCCTCAACCCAAAGAAACAAATGTAGGTTAACATGAAATAGTAGAGTTAAGCCAGTCTCCACAATATACCTATGTTTTCTCTCTGCAACTTTATTTTGTTCAGGTGTGTTAGAACATGAAATATGTCTCACAATGCCACAATCTTTCAAATGCTTAATGAATTCTGTTTGGATAAACTCACTACCTCCATCACACTGAAAAATCTTAATCTCTTTAGAAAATTGTTTTTCCACCATTTTTTGGAATTTTAGAAAGACCTCAAAGAATTCAAATTTCTTTTCCAGTGGATAAATCCATGTATATCTTGTGTGATCATCAACAAAAACGACATAATATTTCATATGTTGGGAAGATTCGACAGGAGCATGTCCCCATATGTCACAATGAATTTTCAATAAAGGTTCTTTCTCAATTTTATTTTTCAAACCAAATGGAAGTTTACAACTCTTTACCAACTGACAACTAGAACAAACAATAGACACTTTATTCCAACTACTAATATTGATGCAACTATTACTACTCAAAACTTTTAAAGACTTCAAACTAAGGTGACCTAATCTAGTGTGCCACATGCTATCTGACGTGTTCCAATCGTGTGCAGCAGTTAAAACATATAGATTGTTATCTTCCAAAGCATAGAGTCCATTCCTTTTAGATCCTTTGGCCAGAAGTGTCCTTGCCCTCTTGTCCTTTACAACAAAGTTAGGTTCATCAAATTCAAGAGTGCAACAATTATCCTTTGCAAGCTTACCAACTGAGAGTAAATTTTTATTGATCTTAGGAACTATAAGAACTTCTTTTAACTTTAAACATGTTCCGAATATGTTCCCAACATGTGTTATGTCTAACTTTGATCCATTCCTAACAATGATTTTATCTGATCCATTGTAGTGTTTAAGATCAGTTAGGATACCTGAGTTATGTGTCATATGACTACTTGCTCCTGAGTCCACATATAAGGTGTTATCAGTAGTGTTTTGTAGATTAGTAGCAACCAATGCTTATGGTAGCTCATCTGTGGCTTGATAAGTGTAATCCCACCTGTAAAAACACTTAAGAGCAGTATGGTTATTCCTACCACAAATTTGGCACGCATCAATGTTGTTCCTATCATGACTTCCCCTTGAAGGACTGTTCTGAGGACCTGGTCCGTTTCTGCTGTTATAAGAGCATGTTCCTTGTCCAACAGGCTTGAAGCCATTTCCTCTGGAATTGAAGTTATTGTTTCCTCTTCTTTGAGAGTAGTTTCCTCTTCCCCTGCCTCTTTGGGCAGATAATGTCATGTTATGGTTTTGTTGGGGCACTTCTTCTTCATCCCCCCTCATATCAAAACCTCTGAGAGCATTAACAAATTACTCACTTTGCTATCTTCATCTACAGGCTTGTGAGTGGCTGCAAGACCATCACATATGCCTTTGAATTCCTTAATGTATTCGTTAATTGTTTTGGTTCCTAGCTTCACACTTTGCAGTTGTTGCTTGAGCTGGAACTCCTTATCTTTTGTTGCTTGAAGATAAGCTATTTCCAAGCATTCCCACATCTCCTCGGTAGTTGAGCAGCCTACAATCAGGTACATGTTTTCTTCTGTCAAGGTGCCTGAGATCCAACTCCTTAGTAACACATCCTTCTCCTCCCAGTCATCATGTTGCTGTCTTCTGCACCCTTCTCGCCTGCTAGAGTTTTCTCAGTAGTCTGTCCAGTGGAACAAGTACCTTTAGGTGGTTCTGTGATGAGGTAGGTTAATCTCATTACTTGAATCAACTGAGACATTTGTGTCCTCCATATAAGATAGTTCGTTGGCTTAAGTTTAATGGAGAGAGACAAAATAAGATGATGAAGTGAAGAGGTCAAAAGAGTGTTGGTAGAAGGGGACATTGCGGTTTGATAATGTGGTTGTTTTGGTTTTGATCTAATACGTTAAAGAGCGGAAAAACTTTATTGCTATGATACCATGTAGAAATCTCACGTAAAGTATGGAGAAATCAAGGATTGTATTGATGATAATGATGTTGAGTTACAAGCTCCTTATATAGGAGAAGAGTCCTATTCTAGTTATACTAGGAATCCTACTACAACACAATTATTTACATTAGTAGTATTATATTATAACTCAAATACCTTATCCTAGTCGACTCCTTCAATATACAGTAGCTTAGTCGTACATAACTTAGGATTTAGTAGTCTAGTCCTAGTATATCTCTAACTCTAACTCGTCAGCCTGCTTCGGTGGACCTGTTCCTTCGACATGTTCCATCAGTCTTCAAGCTTCCTTCAACAAATCACAAATTTTTGTGGGTTTGATATGTTGATCTTATTACTTCATTATTTGTACAACTGTGTATATCAACAAAGACTTAAAAATTGATATAAGTGATGGTCAAGACTCAAGACAATCATTGAAAATTTGAAATGATGTCTTGATTCTTATTCTTTCCATCTTGAGTTTTTAGTGTGATTCTCTTATTATTTGTGTGTTGACATGAGTAATGAACAATAACAAATTTATCCATAAAAAAGGTCACATAAATTCATAATCATCAAATTACACTCGATGTATTATTTATATAATTCTCAAAATATATCTAATAGTATTATCTGAAGACACGTATAATTTAAAAAGATTGAATGGTGCCCTTATTGAACCCCACTGCCCCGTCCTTTTTTTTCCTTCTTGAAAATAAATTCTAAAGCAGCACAACAACCAAAACACAAACACACCATTCTTCTTTTTTCCTTTCTTTATTCTAAAATAAAGCAAAAGTTCTTGTTCTCATTGATAAATAGTTGTCTTTTTGTTCCCTAAATTATTGTCACCATAAAATTTTATATCTTAAAAAGTAATGGTATATGTTTATCATTTTGAAATTCTGAATTCATTTATATATGGTGATGAATATATAGGAAAAACTAATTTAATTTGCATTAATTTATTATCATC
Source organism: Solanum chiquidenum (assembly GCA_029582725.1). Classification (NCBI taxonomy): domain Eukaryota; kingdom Viridiplantae; phylum Streptophyta; class Magnoliopsida; order Solanales; family Solanaceae; genus Solanum; species Solanum chiquidenum. The sequence continues at coordinate 11,869 of JAJOOS010012016.1, forward strand.
ACATGCACAACACTCATGGTTCATAAACATGCAATAATATTAGTTTATTGCCATCACAAAATCATGGTTCATAAACAATATGGATTGTGATTCTCAATCTCTATAATAGATATGTAAAAGAATATTTATATTCAACTAGTTAATTAAATGTTTCAAAAACAAAAAACCCATGTTAAAAGTAGATTAATTAAACTTTAGCCATGACAACAACCAAGTTAAAGTAGTCATGTTCACACTTAATTAATTAATTTACTCAGTTCTCATTTGCAATTTGATGCCATCTTAAGACAATTTTGTTTTATAAATGGAGTAGAAAATTTTCAATGGCTCTCCCACCTTCACAAAATGTCTACAACACTAAAAATGCAAAAAATGAATTGGTGTCCCTTGAGGGTAGTACTCTTCAACTTGCAAAAGAGAAGAACCTCATCCATCCAATGGAAATCAATATCAACTCAGAGGTAATATTATATTCCTCCACTAACCTCTATGTGATGATAGTTCCACATGGAATAAATAATTGGAATCATATTGAGCTAATTTTTAAAATTGAATTATATTTTTTAAATGTTGTAATATGATATATAGTAGAATCAGATCTATCATGATATGTTATCTAGTTGATAGGTCTAAACATCTGGGCATGGGAGATGGATGTTATTTATAATGTGTCATCATTTGGAGATGAACAATCAAATTCGTTATATAGTCTTGACGATTCTCAACTCATGAACCATCTTCAGAGTTGAGTTAAATTCAGAGTAATGTTATAGTGTTAATCTCTTAAATTTATGGAGTCATGCAACCTAAATAAAGGGATTAGTAGGTCTAAGCATGCAGAAGGGAGAGGGGTGTTTAGTAGTCCTCATCATTTGTGGTATGCACAATTAAACTCGATGTCCATTTTATTAACATAATATTATTAGGATATTTTTTTAACCTTCGTTCCTTACTTCAACGAGGAGTAGTTAATTAAAAGATAAGGGTAAGACTTATTTTACAAAGTAAATTTGTGAATCAGTAACTCTCTATTTTTCAATCTGTTTATTTTATTTTGATTTAACACAATTTTTTTAAAAAAATATAAAAGACTTTTGAATCATGTGGTCTTATAAACTAAAAATATGTAGAATATACTAAAATGTCATTTAATCCTATGGTCTCAAATAGTGGCAGAATTAGAAATTTTATTAAGGATGTCCAGGAATAATTGTGTGTGATTGTCAAAATAAAAACAAAAAAAATATTGTGCTTTTGGGGTTCAAATTCAAAACTCCTTCATTCAAATGAACACCCATTACCACTGCGCCAAAGACATAACTTTTGTTAAGGGTGTCCAACTTTAAACATATATCCTTCAAATGTAGAATTTGACATATAGATACAACGTAATCTTCCGACAAAGGGTGTTCAATTGGACACCCTTGGATGACTATAGCTACACCCCTATATCAAAAGTTAGAATTAAATAATTGCCAAAAACTAAAAAATATATATTTTTTAAAACGAACTAAAATTAGAATAAATTAAAACGAAGAAAGTAATATCTGAAATAGGTATCTTAGCAAAAACTTTTGTCCTATAACTAGAAAAAAGCAAATCTTATGTCCAATAACTATAAACTATAAAATATCGACAATTTAAAGGGGGTATAAATTACAATTTAAGCAAACAAAAGGACTAAAAAAGTAATTTAGCAATTGCATGGCCCCATATATTTTGTGTGTATTACACATTTGCCACTAGCCCACTTAAAAATCAATAAAATGGTTTGATGGGTTATAGGAGAAAGTGCCAACAGTCAAGTGGTCCCCACATTGTCAGATATTTCCACGTCACCATGATAAGCTATAGTGTGCTTTACCCTACTGAATCTTGTGGAATCCAATTACTTTACGTTCATTGGTTAGCATACGTATCTTTTTCCCTCCTTTCCTTTTATTCTATTTTTTAATTTAAATTTTGTACTATTATATGTTTTTTTTTTTCAAATATAATATTTCTATGTTATCTACAAAACTTGGACCCACCTCACATGGATATGAATTATGATTTTAAATCAACGTTTGAATCAAAATTTGGAATTATATCAAGGTGTCTTATATAAAAGTAATTTGCTATTTAGAGTTATGTTTTTAATTTTTTTTAATGTAAAATACAATTTATAAGTTTATATTTTATATAAAAAAAATTATTGTTTACAATTTTTAAAGTTATTATTTCACGATGTGAAATTTTCATATTTATGAAAAAATAGTACAACTTAAGAAATTTTAAACTATATGTTTAAATAAAATTTTAACTTTATATTATTTTATTTCAATATATCAATTTCATTTTTCGGTTTTGTATTATTACTTAATTAGACAATAAAATAAAATAGCTGTTCGGGACTCTCAAGGGGCAGTGATAATGTTTAAATGATTAATTTTCTTAAAATGGCATCTCCACCCATTTCTAAGAGTCACATTAACATACTGAAACTATATGATTGTTTTTTGTTTGAATAATTTGATATCTTTATAATACTTCTCTTCATGTTTTCCAATTTCTAAAATATATTAGTATATACTAAAATATAATTACAAAAAATTAATTTCAAGTCATAATTAAACATGACCTGATGTATTTGTCGCTAATCGAGAATACAATCACAAACATAAATTTACAAAAATAGAATATTAGTACATAATCGAGTATTGTCTAGCTCTGTATCAATACTAGGAGTGAAAGTGAAGTAATAAAACCATAATGATTCCACGAGGGAGTTCCTTTAGGGACATGTTGTGATAAGATAAATTCTATAAGGAAGTGATTAGCAAATATGAAGAAATAAAAACTATAACGAAAAAAATATCAGTTATTATTACGTTACGCCTATATATACAAACCACATTTCTTCGTTATTTCCTCTCTCACAAAAATCAATAGCTTTTCCGATCGTTGCTCAGCCGACACTGCCGGTTTTCCGTTTATAGAAATCTCCAGGTAAACCATACATTTATCCACTAATTCCTATTTTTTCGCATTTATATTCATACATTGTGCTAATTTTTTTAATTAACGATTTGATAAAATTGTACTAAAATGGAAGCAGTGATTGTTGATTCGAACAGAGCTATGGTGGGAACAAGTGCGGTAATCGAATCGATGAGTTCAGCTGTTAATGGAAAGGAGGTGGCGGAAGTTCGATTTGATCCGACGGCTGTGGTACCGGCGCTGGTGCCGGCAGTGGTGAAATCAGAAGGTGTAGATGCGGCGGTTAATGGCGGCGGCGAGGAGCAGAAGAGGGAGATTGTGTTAGGGCGGAATATACATACGTCGTCCTTTTCTGTTACGGAACCTGATGCTGATGATGATTTTACTGGTGATAAGGAAGCGTATATGGCTAGTGTTCTGGCTCGGTATAGGAAGACTCTCACTGATCGAACTAAGTATCATTTAGGTATTGTGTTCGTTTTGATTTTGAATTGTTACACTTGATTCTGTTTATTGGTTTTGATTTTGAATTATTATGCTTGATTCTGTTTATATTTGGTTACTCTATAGATAGAATCGTATATTTGTTTAGGTTGGCTTAGATTATCTTTTTGACAAAAGTTGTTACTGATGGCTAAGTTTGGATCTTCAAATAGGTGTTATACATATCTATTATGGGTTAAATCCTCCTTAAAACTAGAAAGACTAGGATATCAGCTCCAGTGTAAATTTTAGGCTGAATACATAAACAAACACCTAACTTGTTAAAACTCTTCATCTAGACACCTTAACTCAGCTCATGACCTGCTCAAACTGTATCAGTTATACAGAGTGTTGACGTGACAAAATGGGTGAGTTTCACCTATCTTGAGATCGTATACATGTCAAAATTGAGTTAACATTGATTTTAAAACTAATAAAATCCATTTCTCTTCTCTATATAGTTCTCCCAATTCATTTCTCCCCCTCAAAGTCTACCATTTTAAAAAACACTTGGACACCAAAAGCTCCAAGAACACTCAGAAACTAAAATCAATAACAACAAGAAAATTAGTGATCATATTTGGTTCATGAATATCCACAAGGTAAAAATGACCTACCAAACGCCATGGCAAAGTATTATGGCTCTGGAAACTTTGTGGGCTATATTGGTGCAACCCAAAATGTACAAACAAATAGGTTGCTCTGCCATTTTCTGCTGGTGGCACAGGGTTAGAGAAGCTGTTGAAAGTGAACTAGAACATAGGAAAGTAGTCTCTATTACTTTATAACACTTGGTGAGATTTGGACATAAAAGGTCTCTAGATGATGGAAGGAACTAGAATTGCAGACCAACTCATCTTGCTATCTCTAGAAATATACAAAGTTGTCCTAAAAGGTTAAGCTTATGCTAATCTAGAAGTTACTGATATCATATGGTCGAGGTGTCTTTAAGTCGGTGGTGATCCTTCTCCAGCTAGAAGTGGAAGTAAACAAGATAAAAAAGGAAGAGGGGAGGAAGCAGCAGGATTAGTTTTTTAGCTTTTGAGTGTATCTGGGTTTGATTGGAAAGAGATGAGGACTAAATGTTTGTGGGTCTGGTCTCATTGTTGGTATTGGGAAGAAGAAGAAGAAAACTTTTTTTTGTGTTGTTCAATATTTTTGGAATCTACTAAATCCATGTGTCTTTATTGCATTGTTTTTTCCCAAGTCATCCACACATGAAATACACATATCTCATTTTTTGACAGTCTCAATGCTTCGTGTGTGATGAGTATAGTTCTTGAGTAGTCTAGTTTTCCGTTAGGTACCTTCCCTAGGTTAGGTGTCCAAATGAAATAATAAAGCAAGATAGGGGCAGCTTATGCATTTGGCATAGATTTTACTACTATTTTCCTTTATGGGCTTCTTGTTGGTTTCAGATTTTGATAATTTATTTATTCTCCGGGCTTAAAAGTAGCAGTTGTATGAAATATTGTATGAAAGTAGCGAACTTGTTACTTCTACCAAAAAGTGTGTGTGTTTTGGGGTGTGTGTCATATCTGATGATATTGATGTAACCAAAGAGGATGAAATCACTGGGTGGCTATTTAATATGAAGTGTTTCTCATAATCTTCACCTAAGTTTGATATAGTTTCCCCCCACCTCCTTTTGGTGGGGCAACGTAACTTGGAATGGCTTTTGTCTTTCTTTTTTAACAGCTATATGGATTGTCTTATTTGCTGATGATTAAAGTTTTGAATTTTGTGTTGACTTTAGCGTTAAAAAGTTCTCTCTAAAATTAAAATTATTCAGATCCTTGTATTTCCTTATTAAAAAAGTCAGTCTTTATTAGAACCTTAGATATTGATTGCCTTTGAACTATCTTAGTAATGTTAATACTAATATTTTGTGTGATGAATATGTTGAAATTAGCCAACTTTATGTCCAGTGGGTGGATGAACTAGTCTAGTTTACCATATCCTCTACTTCTTTCATTGCATTCCAAGTATAAAGAAATATTTGCCTGATTATTTATGATTGCTGATTGTCACAGGGTATCCATATAATTTGGATTTCGATTATGGTGCACTCACACAATTGCAGCATTTCTCCATCAATAACTTAGGAGATCCATTCATTGAGAGTAACTATGGTGTGCACTCAAGGCAGTTTGAAGTTGGTGTTTTGGACTGGTTTGCGCGCCTATGGGATATTGAAAAGGATGAATATTGGGGATACATCACAAACTGTGGAACCGAGGGAAATCTTCACGGAATCCTTGTTGGGTTAGTATATTTTTTAATTTATTCCTTCAGAACTTAAGGTTTGGTGATTAAGAAATGGTTACCCTCGTTTTTCCTCTCTTTTACTAATCCTACGGAAAACACGATCTTAATAATGCAGGAGAGAAGTATTTCCTGAAGGAATTTTGTATGCTTCAAAGGAGTCCCATTATTCTATTTTTAAAGCAGCACGAATGTATAGGATGGAATGTGAAAAGGTTGGCACTCTACTAACTGGTGAAATAGATTGTGCAGACTTCAAAGTTAAGCTACTAGCCAACAAGGATAAGCCTGCAATCATTAATGTCAACATTGGTACTGTCTGACTCTTTCACTGTCTGAGATATTTCCCTAAATGCAACAACCAATTAGTTGCCTAAGGTGCCATCTTTTTTGGTTGACAGGAACTACTGTGAAAGGAGCTGTTGATGATCTTGATCTTGTCATAAAAACCCTTGAAGACTGCGGATTTTCACATGATCGGTTTTATATCCACTGTGATGGGGCTCTCTTTGGGCTTATGATGCCATTTGTCAAGCGCGTAAGTAGATTTGTTTCTCCAAACTGTTTTTATTGTTCAACTTCTCCTTGCATTTCTTAAAGTAGGCACTCTGAAGTGCATGTAGA
>JAJOOS010012017.1:0-12255 GCA_029582725.1 Solanum chiquidenum
AAATAAATCTCTTCAGGCTGAGGCGCGGATATCTCGCTCTCTTTAAGGAGATTCAAGCCCACTGCAGCAAATGTTTTCACCGGTCCAGCAGTAGTCCTCTTTGACTTGTCCCCTCCAGGATACAACAGCCTTCACAAAGTATAACTCAACAACTCTGGACAAGAGTTGAATCCAAAGCTCCACAAATAGAACACCTCCCTTCAACTAATAAGAACTCTCTTTTTGACTAACTCTTTCACTCTATATTTTTCTTATATGTTGTGTGTAACAAGCCAAATGAAGACCATCACTATATATACTACAAGAAGTCTTCCTAGGAATAAATAGGAAGATAATGGGGATAGTAAATAGTGTAGATAAATGGTTTTAGGAGTTACATAGGTTACAAGGTATAATGGTGGAATAAAGAGTGAGATAATGGAGAAATAATATGGAGAACTAATGGCCAAGATGCCACTAACGTTGCTGCAAGAGAAACAGTCAGTAACATCAGCACTTACTCCAATGGAGTAATGCTCCAAATAAATTTCCAACCGTTAAGACAAATGAATTACCACCAACGGATAACTTGACATCAAAGGCAACACTATGACTCCAAAGAATTAGCAAATTAACATACAGAATATTAATATTAAAATGTTAATAAGACCAACATTAACTTATATAGATGTAGTACTAATCCTTTTAAAGTATACTTTAGTATACATCATAATACAGGTAGTGCTAATGTTGGTGGCTCTCATTGGATTTGTAATGCTTCTATTTTGGTAATTAACTAACACTCGGAGAAAGTTATATATTATCATTGTGTTTTTATTTTTTCTATTAAGTATATATACCATGCATTAGTAACCACAATTGAAATGATATATTACATAATAACAACAATAATCTCAGGATAATTTTATAATTGAAATTAGAAAAAATTAAGATTGATATACATATTTTATCTCTATCTTTATGAGACACATGAATTATTTTCGATAAATTCTCGATAATTCTTTTTTTTTTTAAATCTGATAGTGGAAGCAAGCTCATATCGATGGAGTTGAATAGCACATGTCAAATAATTAACTTGCGAATTCTTTTATTTACTAAATATTAAATCATTTGAGCTATAATAAATCCAATTTCTTGGCATTAATTTAATCCAATACTTTAAGGACATGAATGGAATCTTAACAAATAAATATATAGTATATCATATTTTTGTCCTTTTGGTGGTTAGATGTCAGTTAGTGGGGAAGAGTACGCATGCAATGAGTTTTTTTTATATTTGGTCGAAATGCAATAATACTAAGTATAAAAATATATAGGTCAAATAATAATAATAAAATGAAATACTACTATATAATTAATATGAAATAACTACATGACATTTGTTAGCGGGAGTGGGGTGACCCAATCCTACCGCCCCACATTATGATCGCAATATTATAATACATAAACACACTTTTTAATTTGGTCTTATTTAATATTTATGTACTTTAATCTTGGATATGTACAAATGAACACTCAAATTTATATATAGTTGAACAAGTAAGCATACACATTATACTTAACATCCTACGTGATAACTTGCATCGTACGCGACATTCTACATTGCGTCCTACGTATATTATGTCACGCAGGATGCATGTGTATACTTGTTTAACTTTATACAAAATTTAAGTGGTCATTTATGCACACATAAAGTTGAAGAGCATAGATGTCATTTGAGGTCAAGTTAATTGACGTATTTATATAATATGCCTAATTAATTGAGGATATTTTGCAAATAGCAACTATAATAAACTTAATTAGGCCCCTTAGCTATAGTTTGCATATTTATGGATTGTAACTCTAGTTTAAACTGCTATGGGTGACTTCATTTTTATAATTTGCGGGTATATTTGTATAATTCGCGTGAACGTTTGTATAATTGAGCTATTTTCGTCCTTACCTGTATAAATTGATTAGTATCAATTACTTTTTATTTATTTTTATATAAACTCAAAATAACGAATTTATACAAACACAAACATCTGAACTTTAAACAGTTATGCAAATTATATTATACAAATTACATCATACAAAAGTCCGTTCGTGTTTGTATAAATTGCTTAGTATCAATTGATTTGTATTTATTTTGGTATAAACTCGAAATAACGAATTTTTACAAACACAAACATCTGAACTTTAAACAGTTATACAAATTACATTATACAAAAGTTATACAAATTATATTATACAACCGTACACACTTATACAAACTAAAAAAAAATGGCTAACATAATTATCACTGAATGTTGGTGGTGAGTGGTAATTAACTAAAACTATAGTTATGGTGACTAATTAACTAGTACTCAGTTCTATTTTATGTGACACTTTTCAAATTTTGAGATTCAAACAAGTCTATCTTTGACCATAAGTTTTTCATAGATCCTTTAAACGTTTTGAATTATCAACTATTCTGACTTATATAATACTTTTTATATAAATATATAAATTTCATTTAAATTTTTTTTTGCAGATTTCATGGCGCAAATTTCCGGTCAAACTTAAATTGCTTGACTCTCGAAAACTGAAAAAGTGTCACATAAATTGAGACGAACGAAATTATATATTTATATAACCGCATAATTTTCCCTAATTAATTTGTTGAAAAATAATTAATAAGCACCACAACATTTTAATATAAAATGATAGATCTTTCTTAAACATAAATTTATAAGTATGTTAGATCTTTCTAATCACAGGCGCTAACCTCACTACCACATGCCTAATCATGATTTCTAAAGTAAAGAGCTCCACATCAATTTTCTCAACTCGAACTTATTAGCATAAAGTGATATTACAAATGAAATATTCTCCATCAATTGCATATATTTTGAATACACAAATTTTATAAATTTTGTTCTTTTTTCTGTATTCGCTCAAGCCTGTTCTTATTTTAAAATTTAAAAAAAATCATGTCTTTTATTTATATTTTAAGAGTGACGGAATGACCTGAGAGGTCCTTGTACTAAATATTGTTTGTAAATTGGACCCTTGTATTTATTACTTTGTTAACTAAACCCTTAAACTCACCAAAACACAAAATTTTAAACCCCTCTAACCATTAACCGAGTTTACGTGACATTAAAATGGTTGAATTGAAAAAGTGCATGACTACACGCATTTTGAAGCAAGTAAATGCAATATTTTATTTTTAAAAAAAACTCAAAATTATATATAAAAATAACAATAAATTTAAAATATTGAAAATCTCAAATTCTTCATCTTCTTTAACCCCAACCCCACCCACCCCCACCCTACCCCTTCTTCTTCTTCAGCCCTACCCCTGCCCCCCTACCCCTACCCCTTCTTCTTCTTCAGCCCTAGCCCTGCCCCCACCCCCTACCCTTTTCTTTTCTTCTTCAGCAATCGTCCTTGTTCATCACTCCCTCTTCTGTTTTATACCTCACTCTATGCTACTTTCTTCTTCTTTTTTTGACGGACACCCCATCATCACCATCATAAAAAAAAAAATTATTAACAAAGTTTTTGCTAGAAAATACTCATTCGCCATTTTTATAATCTTAATTTTTCAAGATCTATTGCTTGAGTTTTCTTGATATCTCTTTTACCAAATCAAAATAAATTAAGCTCTCCTTTAAAGCATACCAATGATTGATTACCGTGGATGATAAATTTTTGTGATTGAAAAAGATTTTGGGTGCAAAGAAGTGAAAATAGTGGAAGCGGTTGATTTTTTCATTTTTTGGAGAGGGATGAGGGTGGGAAAGAAGAAGGTGAAATGGGGGAATGAGACATGAGTACAGTGAGAGAGAGAAAAAATTGTATTTTTTTTAAATATTATTTATTTTTAAATATTTGATTTCTGATGTGTCTTTGAATTTTTTTAAATAATTATGATGTGTTATTAAAAAATGACATGAAATTTCATGTGTAAAATGAGTGTACTATATGCACACTCATCAGATAAGAAAGGGGTTTAAAATATTATATTTTGGTGAGTTTAAGGATTCAGTTGACAAAATCATAAGTATAAGAGTCCAACTTACAAACGGAGTCAAGTACAAGGCACCTCAATCATTCCACCTTTAAGAGTTGATGAAATATATAGCTAATTTAGACGCTCTAATTTGGCTACTACTACCTTATACTATGTTCTTATATGCAAAAATATTTTCGTCGATCGACTTTAGTAGCAAATTCTATTTGTCACCTAAAGAAAGGAGTCCGTCTAACCTGGACGATTTACTTCAACAATAGAGAGGATTTCAAAGGCTTTGTTTGCTATGAGTAAAAATGGCCCTCAAGTGAAGAAGTAACAGAATGTTTCTGCCCAAGAGATTAACAATGACAAAAGTTGTTAATGAGTAATGTGCACTATCCAAGCATATTATTAAATTAAAGATACGCGGAATATATCAAAAAAATATACAAATCAGATAGAAATACACATTAATGTAATATGCAAAAGATAGAACAACTGCCACACACACACACAATAATGAAACCACAAAAATGAATCTGATAAAACCTCATCGCTTTCAGATCTCATTCTCCTCCTCCTCCGCCATCACCGCCGCCGCTGCCACCACCACCACCGTGAGAACTACCATCCGCAACACCATCCATGTCAGCTAGATGTGAGGTGGCTACGAACGCAACTGCCGCTGCTCCGGCGTCATTGCCGCCGGTATTGGAGGTGGCTCCACCGTGGCTACTACCATCGGCACGATTATTATCAGCATTGATATCTCTATTTTTTCGATTTGATTTTGAATTCGAAGATCCTTCTTCCTTAGTTTTGCTGCTCTTACGATTTAGGAAGCAAAAGCAGAAGCTAGTTTTACTAACCATTATAAAATTATGATAAAATAAAATCGAATCGAATCGAAAATAAATGAATGGTTAAGTAACATGTGTTTTGCATCGAAATAGTAACATTTTGCTTAACGATGAAGGGAAAACGACAGCGATAATTTTCTCAATGGGGCCAACAGCTTTTTTAATATCTTCAATCTTCATATGACAGCTAATTTCTTTTAGCAATATAAAGAAAAGGTGCATCCTTCAAAAATATTCCTTCCATGAGATAGAGTCGAAATTGAAATAAGTCCTTGCGATTCAATGAAAGGGCGTATAATTATCGACTCCATAGTAAAAATTTAAAGGATTAGGTTTTCATCATTTTTCTAACGGGAATATAATTCAAAATGAAAAAATTCAAAAAACTTATTTTCTTTCGAGAAATAGAAATTCAGAATTAAAGTAAGAAATGAACAATATGAAAATAAGAACTTACATTCATAAAATTTGTGATAAATGTCAACTAAGGCGGTGCATTATAGTAATTTGTCCAATTTGAGAGGTCGAAACATAAACAAAGACTGACTAATCAGACTTACTAGTAGAGTTGATGTACAAATAAAGAATCTATTTTGACATGAAATCTGTTGTTAGGTAACCAATGAAAAATCTCATTTTACATAACAATCTATTTGGTCACTTTTTTCTTTTCTCAATTTGTCTTTACTTATTATTTGATATTCGTATTTATCTTTTACCAAAATGTAGGCTATCACATACTTTACTTGTCTTGTAGGTTTATCCTTCAAGTTGTTAATATATGACATTATATAAAGACAAAAAATAATATAATACAATATATTCAAACGTAATATAATCAATACAATACAGAACTATACAAATATGATACATTATAAAATATTTTAAAAAAAAAAATACATTATAAAATAATATGTAACAACCATCTAAACTGAGTGTTAGTAATGATAAAATTTATGAACAAAGCTCTATCGAGAGACAATGGGATATCTGAGATGAAAACTAAATCATGTTGTAGTGGATACATAAATGATTTTATATAGGTGGAATATATAAGCAGGCCCCTGAACTTGTTCGGTATTTCCTCTCAGGTACCTCAACTAAGGCGAGTGCATTATAGTAATTTGTTCCAATTCGAGAGGTCAAAACATAAACAAAGACATGACTAATCAAACTTACTAGTATAATCGATGTACAAATAAAGAATTTGTTTTGACGTGAATTTTATTGTTAGGTAACCAATGAAATATCTCATTTTATGTAACAATCTATTTGGTGTGATCGCATCGTCACTTTTTTCTTTTCTCAATTTGTCTTTTACTTATTATTAATAATCTTATTTTATCCTTTACCAACATTTAGTCTATATATCACATACTTACTTTTCTGGTAGATTTATCCTTCAAGTTATTAATATCGAAAGAAATTCCGATCACAAACAACTTCTAAAAGAAGAGAAAAGAGAAGAGGGGCAAGGGTGAGAGGACAATGGAATATCTGAGATGAAAATTAAAACATGTTGTAGTGGATACTTAAATGATTTCAAGATAGATTTTAATATATATGCATATGGCGAATCTCAAATAAGTAGATACAGACATGGTACGTAACATCTTACGTGGATATTTGAATTTTATATGGCTTCCTACATATATATTATGACACGTAAGACATGTCTAAGTATAAGTATTTCTCAGTTGGCAAAGTATAAGTATTTGTAGCCATAGCGGGATAGTACATACAAATATGGAGTAAATGACATATAAATACAACTATTATGGAAAAATAGAAACAAATAGCCCATAATTAAATAGCATTTAATAGACCAAAAAATAAGGAGCACAAAATAGCCCATATTAACAGACGACTACTAATAGTTTTTTTTTTCCTAGTGAAACTAACTGCCACCTTCCACATAGCATTAAAAACGAAACGTGGGAAACAATATAAAATCCCCAGAGATAATAAGGGATTCAACATCCATAAACTCCATAAATTCATACAACTTCATGTATTCAATATAAAAAAAATCAACGAGGTTCTACTACAAACATCAACAAATAGATGGCATCTTTGATAGTGTTGATTCATCATAGCAGAGAATGGGTAGCGCAAATAATTTTGTAAATTATTCCATGGATGGGATGGTTATTACTACAGACATTGATTTCAACGGATTCACTCGCTTGATTTCAAACCATCTAAATGTCGATACTTCCTTGAATTCGTTTGATTTTCATTATAAAATTGCTGAAAATTCTATGCATGTGGATACGAAACACTATGGAATTACGAGTATACATTGAATTGAAAAAAGGTTCAGAAAACTTCAAAGACTATCCATTGTGCATAACTTGGAGAGCTATATATATTCATCATACACTTTCAATTAATGGAGAAGAATATGAGGAGGTCAATACCTAAATAATACCTCATAGTAACACCACACAGACAATTTGAGTGTAATTGAATATAATGATGACATTGTTGCTCGGGAGATTGCATATTTTCAACAATGCAATATTATTGAAAGTGATGCTGCTAACGTACCCTCAGAAGGTCAACTATATAAGGATAAGAAGATTTTGAAGTCTGTCACTGAAAATTATGCAATTCGAAAGAAGTTTCAATTTAAAGTGAACAGATCAAGTGCATCAAGGTATTATTCAATTAGTATAAGTAGAATATGAATCTATGTTATCTACTACAATGTATACCTTTTCAAAAATGGTATACTTTATGTATCCAATCACTTATAAATTTAAACAGCTGACTGAATTATGTATTATCAAAAGATTTGTTTTTTATCACTTGATTGAAGAGTCATGTAAACAATGCATTAATGTATACATATTTGTGTATTCATTCACTCAAAAAATTGAACGGTGAATCGAATAATCTTTTATCACATGACTGAATGTTTATCACGTGAATACATTCATGTATACACTGCATTCATGTATACATATTCGTGTATTCATTCACCAAAACTTTGTATACATATCAGATTCTTCCTTCAGTGTGTAAATGAAAATTGCACTTGGAAATTAAAATGCTCAGCATTGCACAAGTCAAAAAAATTCGCCAAAATATATAAACTTGAAGCTTTAAATCTTAAAAAACCAAGAAAATAGTTAAGAACAAAAAAAAAAGGTGAAGAAAAAAAGACACAATTTCAAGAGTATATTTTTACATAAAGCATGTAAAGCTGCTAGAAGATGTAACATCACCTTTTGTTTAAAAGAATGGAAGAATAATGATATAAATGTTTACAATATCAATAAATATTCACCATTAAAATTAAAACGTGCATATGGAAAAATAGGAGAAAAAAAGGAAATAATGACCCACTTCCCAATAAAACTGCCATATGTTGATTGCTGCCACCAACTTAAATATAATTAATTAAACTATAAATAACTTCTCATAGAATAACGTGGGCTAAATTATGCCAATTTCAATTTTAAAAAACCTTTTTTTGTTATAAAAATAAAAAAGGGCTAAAAATTGCCAAATAATAAAAAGAGATTACATGTTGTGCCATTAGTTCATTTGTAAGTACATATGCCTACAAATATTTCATATTGATACTATCAACCAATGGGCCTTTTTGGTTTCAACGTCATGTTGCCAAATTCTATCTTCTATTTTATATCTCCATACGTAACTCTTCTCTTTAAATTCATTCTCTATTTTCAAATGTATTTTTACGTGATAATTTAGGTGTGTTTTTACCATTCTTTCTTAATTTTTCTATTTTACTATGGGAAGTGAATTAAGACTTTCACCTATTTATTTTCATTCATCAAAATAAATATCATTTCAAAACATCAATTACGACGACTTTGCCTCCTAGTATAAGCGAGATGAGATAGGCCCGTGCAACCACTGATCCAATAATTGTATTATAGCATATTCGTTTCGATAAATACGGTTATCACCATATAACATACCATATTCAATTGAAAAATATACAATTAATTATGTGTTTAGGTAACTATACAAAACCTCATATAATATAGAGTAACTTTCACATATAGCAAACACAAAATTCATATTTGTAAGTTATAACAAAGTGTGCATAATTGCGCTCCATAGCAAACATATATATGTATAATTCGTTATACATATACAAAAAAAAATAGTTGTATAATTCGCTATACATATACAAAGAAAATAGTTGTATAATTCGCTATACATATACAAAAGAAAGCAGTTGTACACAAAATATCAATTGTATAATTTGTGTATGTATAAAACGAGAAAGAGAGAAAGGCAAAAGAAAACTGGGCAGAGAAATATTTGTATTGTATAATTATAAGTGTATAGGACGAAGATATGTGCATTTGCATGTGTATATACAATTTTCTCTTGCTTTATACAAACAAAATCACAATTTATACATTTCGTTTTTGTTGTATAAGCGAGAGAGGCGAGCGAGATTTGGGAGAGTGGCGAAAATAGCAATAGTTTGCTATAGGGTACAATTAAATCAAAGTATATTTATAGCATTTAATTTGAATTAATAGTGTACTATTATATATAATTTTCCCTATAATATAAATGCAATTCCTAATGATAAAGAAAGGACCAGAATACCTTTAGGGTCTGGTCTGAGACGACTTGGGCTAGAGCCCAATAATATAGACAAATTTGGGCCAATGTATTCTCCCTTTCAGATGGCCCATAATGTGTATTAAAGTGCGTCAGCCCATAAGCAAGTTCAAGCTTTCATCATCGACATAATATTTGTTAGAGAATAATTATGAGTAAATTTTACATTTAGCAAACATAAAAATCATATTTGTATATTATACCTATAGTTTGTAAAAATTATGTATGCTATGGCTATTAATCTGTATATTTTGGTATACATATACATAAAAAATAGGAAAAATTGCAGAAATCCCACCTTTTAGTTTACTTATTACCATTATCCCCTATAAGTTTTACAAATCTCCAAAATCCTTTATTTTCGCGCATCAAATTAGTGTATCTCGCGCATCAGATTAATGTATCTCGCGCATCATATAGTGTATCATGTATAAAATGTACATCAGATTAGTGTATCTCGCGCATTAGATTAGTGTATCTCGCCCATCAGATAGTGTATCATGTATAAAATGTACATCAGATTAGTGTACCATGTATAAAATGTAATGTATCTTACTTAACGATTAATGTATCTCGCACATCAAATTAATGTATCGGCGCTTATATTATTGTATCCGTTTTGAGGGATTTCTGTAATTATAAACTTTTAAGGGATAGATTGTAATTTTACCTTAAAAGTATGTGATTTCTGTAATTTGCCCTAAAAATATATATTTGGATCTATTTGTATATTTCGGTATACAAATGGGTCCTGCATTTGTATAATTCGGTCTATTTGTATATTTTGATATACAAATGTGTCCTGCATTTGTATATTTCGGTATACAAATGGGTCCTGCATTTGTATATTTCGGTATACAAATGGGATGACAAAAAACATGGAATGTTTACTGCGAATTACAAATAAAAGAAGCTATATCTATAACATTTAATTTGAATTAATAGTTTGTTATTTCACACAATTTTCCCAATAATTATTTATTACCTTTAATAACAAAAATTAGAGCAACTTACAAAAATAACTATATTTATAGGGTTATTGAAGTTCAATAGCTATAAGTATGTTATTTATAAAAAAAAATGACTACAATTTGTATCTTTTTCTAGCTGTATTTCTTTATATGCTTTTATTTTGCTATTTATACACTAATACAATTTTAATTACAATGAACTAAATAAGGAATGTATTAATTGTGTAACATATGAATACTTTGAATTCAAATTGGTATCTCTATTTACAGGACTTAAAGTATTAATATATCAAGGATACAAGTATTTATAAAAACTTAATGTATTAATATATCAAACAAGATAAAGTATGACAATTAACATATGAATACGACAATTTGAAAAATGAATACATTGTTGTTATTCAAAAAATGAATACAATATAGTATATATATACACATATGAATACATTATTGTTAAACAAAAGATGGATACGTTGGACAACATAGAAACAAGAAAAAAGGAAAATAATAGAATGTGTAGGTATCAAAGTGTGTAAGTATTCGCTTGTATAAAAAAATTGATAAATCCAACAAACGTCAATCTCTCTTTGGTCAAGTTTTTTCTGTAATACTTGAGGTTTGGTGTTAACTCATGTATTTGCTTATAAAAATATAATATTAATGTATTCAATTATACTTGTATTGCCTAATCAATCTTTTAAATTGGATAGATTACTTATGTATCCAGATATACTTGTATGCACAAATCACTATTTCAACTTGTGTTAATATTACAATACTAGTATATGTATATAAGTATTCTACTATATACAAATTTGACAATCACACAAACCTCAATCTCTTTTTGCTCATGTTTTCCTTTACTACTTTTTTTCTGTATAACTATAACCATTGTAATGGAGAAAACAAAACAATTCTTCAATCGAACCCCTATAAAAATAGATGAAAATATAGATGGATACAAATATAATCTTCATAAAAAAAGAGAGAAAAAATCAATTAAAATATACTTGATGAATTCAAATCACAATCACACAAACCTCAATCTCTTTTTGCTCATGTTCTTCCTTTACTACCTTTTTTTTTATAACTATAACAACCATTGCAATGGAGAAATAAAATAATTCTTCAATCGAACCCCTATAAAAATAGATGAAAATATAGATGGATACAAATGTTATCTTCATAAAAAAGAGAGAAAAAATCAATTAAAAGATACTTGATGAATTCAAATCACAAAAATTGCTCCTAGAATCATAAAAAAGATCTTAAATTGGAAGGAATATGGGAGGAAAATATTGAGAATATGTGATATAGGAATATTGATGAAAGAGAAAGTATTAATGAGGATAAAAATGAAAAATTGATCACATAAAATGTGCCTAGACATAATTAATTATTCTTGTAATAATAATTTTCATATTTAATATTTAATAACTTTCCTGGTTATTTGTATATAATTAACTTTGCTATTTATTGTGTAGTTATATTCATATAATATAAAAAAAAACTATAGCTATTTATTTTAAATATATATTGATATTTGTCATATTTTGTAGTTTTTCCAAAAAATTAATTAGGAGTTCACCAGAATTTTGTTGATTGGCCCCATATAAGATAGAGTTTTACGTGTAAAGGCGGTCAACGTGTCTGCTTTAACACTTCAAGGGCATTTACGTAAATTTACATGGCAGAGAAAAAAGTTGAATCAAAAGAAATCTCATAATCTTAACGACGATGAAGGTTCAAAAGCTAGTGATTTGTATTTTAGCTAACAATAATTAAGAGAATTGTGGATTAGCATAAAAATATTTTAGCACAAAACAGAGAA
>JAJOOS010012018.1:0-11950 GCA_029582725.1 Solanum chiquidenum
AGCTTCTTCATATTCATTTTAAATTGTCGAATGTAACACAATTAAAATGAAATTACATAAAAACCCCTCATAGAACCTCATTATAAAGTCAACACAAAGTCATAGGCTCTTGCTTAACCTATCATTTTTCGAGTCGTTACAGTAACTTTTATATCCTTCTTCGCCACAGTTGTAGCACTTACATTTTTCTGTTGTTCTTTTAAAATTATTTTTCTTTTTATAATACCTCTTTTTAGGTATATAATTTTTTCGTGAAATATTTTTTCTTTTGATTAAGCCTTTTTTAAGCTTCTTCCTTTTCTTATAGACCCTCTCATTGCATCCCCATTGAGTTGTTGCGTTTGTATCTAGGCAATAGATTTGGGTATTAATTCTTTTGGCTTTACTTTGTATGTTATGTGCCATACATAATTGTCCAATTCTATTATTTAGAAAAGATATCCTTTGTCCAAGGGTATCTCCTTCTTTATTTTTCTTTTCGTATTCTTCCTTAAAGTATTTAGCCCAAAAGCCTGGTAATTTTTTATAATATTTTTCCAGATATGGCAACGTTTCTTTGCTGCTATCAAATATTTTGTAATAATATTCTTCGAATTCACAAGTGTATTCTTGAATATAACTCATTTTGCATATTTGCAATTTTTCTAATTGTTCTTTTGCGATTGTTCGCATTTTTTCTCTATGTTGAGAGGTGCTTCCTTCGCCACCGAAAAAATTATTTTCTATAAATTGTACCAAGTTTTTTATTCCTTCCTGAAGGGAATTTTTGAATACTTCTATTGTACTATTTTTGATGATTCCTTTTGCATCATCTGATAATTCGGTATGCCAATTGCTTACTTTACCGGTGAAAGTGTTTATCATAATGATGTATTTTTCTTCATCGGCGTAATTTACTCCTTTTCCTAGTAGAAAGAAAAGAAATATATTTTGTGCCCATAAATCTAGATCTAACTCTGGTTCTCTTACAATTTAGATCGAAAAATTGGGTTGTTCCTACATCTCCTGTTGGGAGTCTGTTTGGCATGTATTTGGACTTAGTATTATTGTGATATTGACTCACAAAATCTTCTCCTCTTTCGAATTTTCCTTGGGGTCCTCCCGTGTTTCCTTTGTTCATAAAAACTTTTAATTCCTGCTCTGAAAGATCAAGGTCTTCCATTGCATATACTAGCTCGTCTAGTTCATTCATTTTTTTGTTCAGGTTTTTCCCCTATTTCAATTTGTTTTAAATTGTTTTCTTCTAGAGTCTTTTTACTAGATTGTTCTAGTTCTTGATTTTTTTTTTGTTTTTTTAAAAACTCCTGAATAAGTTCTTCATCAAGACTACCTTTTTTATATGAACTTTTGCTAGCGAATTTTTCTGCTAAGAGTTCATTCATGTATTTTTGACCGACCTCTTTGTCAAGTTTTTCTGTTTTTTTTATTAAATTTGTAATTCTTCCAGGAAGATTTTCTTTAATAGATTTTATTTCGATTTCTATCAATTTTAATCTTAATGCTAATTGCTTATGACTTTCTAATAGATCATTAAGCATATCTATAGCTTCTTTTAAGCTCATTTTGTCTTAATTTATTCTGAGAAATAATAATAAGATGTATCTACGTTACCTATTATTTCTTCATAATCGAAGATTATAAATTCCATTGGAAATTCTTCTTCATACATATCATGAATGATAAGTTCTATGATTCTTTCTTGTAAATCTTTATTTAGATTAACAACCTTTAGTATAGCTACCAAGGTTTTTCTTCAAAATACCATGAAGGTTTAATTATTTTAATAGTATAACATGGATACATCTTTTATATATTGACTTAACAAAAGCCCAGATCGAAAAGGCCACAATCGAATCATACAACAATTATCTCAGCTAATTACCGACATTTCAAAATAGAACATAAGTAATTAAATCCCTATGCGGACCATCGAAGCCACCATAATATTCATAACACATAACCGTTATGTGGATCTTCGAGGACATCATGATATCTATAACCACAAAAGATATACATACAAATGCCAACAAGGTTGTCATGTGATAGTACAAAAGTAACAAGGTCAACACGAACAACAGTGTACAACTATTTATCCCTAGTTTGCAAGGCTCTAAGGGGTCGTTTGGTATAAAAATGAATAATGCAGGGATTAGTAATGCAGAGATTAATAATGCAAGGATTAGTAGTGCAGAAATTAGTAATGTAGAGATTAATAATGCAGGGATTAGTAGTGCAGGGATTAGTAATGCAGGGTTTATTTTTATCAAGTGTTTGGTTCATTATTTCCAACCCCAACTTGTGTTCGGATTAAAATTCTTTTAAAATATTCTTTCCAATTATACCCTTGAATTGTTATGTAATTAAGTCAATGTAGATAATTGCCGGAAAATATTTTTTCTTATGGCCTTCTGACTAGCTATGAGAAGAATAATTTTGTTGTCAGGTTTCCAATTTTCTACTTGAATTATTTGAGGATAAATAATTTTCATCTTAATAAATTAATCACTCACAAAATGTCAATTTTCAACTTAAAAAAGATAAACCAACTACTTTTAAAATTAAAAAGATGATCAACAATGGTAAAATTGAATAAATCATCTGTATTTACACATAAAAATTGCAAGTTATAGTTTTAATATGTATGTAATTTTTTAAATTGTTCAAAATACAAATAGTTAGTGTTATATTTCCCTTTTAATTAGTAAATATTAAATAACTCACATTTCAAATTTGTATCGATTTGTATTGGATATATTTATTAACAAACAACTCTCTCTAAATAATTTGTAAGCTAATTTATTTAAATGAATTTACTAGTACAAATATAAAACATAAAATTAAGAAAATGAAAAAAATAATTAAAATGATATGAGGGATATTTTTATCTTTATATAGACTTATCCCATGATATTATATCCTATGTATTACTAATACCTCCAAATGAAAGGTATTAGTAATACATCATATAATACCATGTAGGATGTAAAGCTAATCCATGAATTAGTTATACATATGCTCAAATTCCTATCAAACATAGTACTAAATAATATCATACATAATACATGGACTATTTCTTTTAATGCGGCCTACCAAACGACCCCTAAGAGTACAATTCTTAACCGGGATAAGGTCCTAGCCTATCCATCAACTATCTACAACAAAAGACTGACAAATTTCTGAATCTGGATTGTTCATCTATAACATAACCATGTATATATGCTATATAACTATGTATCATAGGTGTATATACATTAATATATATATTGTTCATATAAATATTTATATTATACAGTAGTTCACCTTTCTCAACTTTTTTTTGTAATTTCAACCAACCCAAATTTTCTCTAAACAACAAAAACAAAATTATTACAAAGGATAAAAACTCAATAGCTCAAAAAAGAAAGAAAATTCTTATAGAAAATCACATAACTCAGAAAAGAAGGATTTTTTATTTATAAAAAATTATAGGAAATAATGAAGAAAATAATATTTTCAGTATAATAAAGGAAACAAAACCTAATATAGATCAAACAAAAGAGAGGAAATTATGTACATTTGATACATACTCAAATATAAAATAGATTAGAAGCTAAGTGTGAAGTATAAGGATTAAGGGTATAACAAGTTTTGATAAGTGACTTATTAACCAGGTTCACAACACTACAGTTCAGATGCACTCGTATAACAGGATAGCAAACACGCATACTGAAAAGACGCAAGAAAGCAAAAGGAGTTACTGTCAAGTCTATATTCTGGACATGGTCGGCACTTGAGAATCATTGTTGATTCCCAAGAGAATTCTTGACCTGTATGACTATCTATCGGAAGATTAACTAAAACAAAATGAAGCTGTAAAACAGAATTAAACCATTTAATCTCAAAGTACTCAACTGTCTCAAAATATTCTGAGAATAATAATATCTGAAAACAGTTTAACAAAGGAATACTATAAGCATACACAAAACTATCTATGAAGCCTCTATCGTTCAAGATGGATGTCGGGACAAGATCCACGTCATCTCAACAACTAACTAAAAGATAAAAGTGGAATCCTTCTGAATGAAAGGAGGCTCACCAAAAGCTAATTGGGAGTACAAAGTGATTTCAACGAAGTGCATGTTGATGATTTGAACACCTGTATTTGCATCATAAAAAGATGCATGTCAAATGACATCAGTACATTGAATGTACGAGTATGCGATATAGCCGAAGCAAAATGAATGAAAGAAAGGACAACAATAGATGTAAATATATATATACTCAACTGAATGTAAAGAAATAAAGGAGTGAAAACATTTGAACTTTACAAATACTTACTCATCTCAGAACTCAACATATTACAGTAAAACCTCACTAAATTAATACTCGGTAAATTAATAATCTCTCTAAGATAATATTTTTTTTCGGTTCTGACTTGGGCCAATGGAAAAAGTCACTTATTTCGATAAGATAATAAGATAATATATTTTCAGAAGATCCCTATATAAATATATGGTCCCATTGATATTATAAATTAATAATTTTTTAAATGTATAAATATATCTAAGACGATTTAGTGAAATGTGATTCTATTGTGTTTTGTTTTTTTGTTAAACTTTAAATCTAGTTGAAGTTCATCTCTAACTTTTCTTATTGCATCCAAAAGTTTTGGTGTTGTCTTTTCAAACTGCACCATAATATTGAGAAGAATTCTAGATACGATAAATGTTTCCTTACGCATAACTGGTTCTAAAGGTATTGTATCATCTACAATTTCATCGTCAACATTAATTTTTATGGTATCATCAATTTCTTCTAAGCTCTGGACTACTGAATATGTATCATTTTCACTTGGATAATTCAATAGGTTATTGACGTCCATTTTATTGTGCTAATCGAAATCATTAATCATGACCTCAAGTTCATGACGTTTTCACAAGTGGGTGAGTTCATTCAAATTCTCTGAGATTTCATCCTCCAAACAAATTTTGCAGTGTCGAAAATAATTTGTTGTTGTCTTATGCTGAATATTTGTCGTCCAAGCGGAGATTGCAAAATTCATAGCATCCAAAACATTAATTTTTCCTGGATCGGTTACATGTCCCACTTCGTAGCCTTCTAATATCCTACGGTAAAATATGTTCCGATAATACCTCTTGAAAGCTTTTATTATCCGAGCATCACAAGGTTGAATCTCAAAACACTCTATAAATTAATAATTATTAATTTATCGATTAAATAATACCTCTATAAAATAATAATATTTCACTGCCCCAACTATATTAATTTAGTGAAGTTTTACAGTAAGTTATATAATAAAAATACACTTTTAACTTCGTTTGGGAGATTCTCTAACCGACAACCATCAATATGAATAATGTGATGATACAACGTCTCGCTCACACTGTCAAAACTGTCCTATACCTTGCCGGGACATAGAACATCTCAACTAAGTGGATTCACTAAAGCTCTGCTCGATAGCAATAAGGAATCGTCTAAAAAGTAAATTTATTTATCCATGTTGGCTATATGGTTTATGAGGAATGTGAGTTATTTGAACTCATCCTCATATCGATGCTCAATACTACTCTCAATAAATATATCTCATGCTCAAATGTATAAAATCTAATCTTTCTCAATGTGAGATAATTATAAATATCCTCTCAAAAGAGGTAACTGCTCTAAAATATCTCTGAACTCATTCACTCATTTAGAAATCAAAGTTTCTCTTTTCTCAATGTAAAAGTGCTATCTTTAAAAATACTTAGTTCCCATATACTCTTTCTCAATTCATATTTCAAAACTCATCTCTGCTCTCCTCATAAATCAATTTAAAGACAAAACATTTGTTTTGAAAAGATTCTCAAGTTTAACTCAACAGTAGGGTTCATATTGAAGTATAGACATGAACAAATAACATCAAGGATCTCAATACAATGATAAATAACTCAATACTCAAGAATTAAGAACTCATAACTCAACAATATAACTTGTCTCAAGAATACTCAAATTCAAGGATAAAACTCTAGATTACTCTTTTAATGTATTTAGGCATATGTAGGGCGAGAAGATGAACTAGTCCAACACTATGATAGTCTTACATACCGGAAGAACAAAGTTCTTGAAGAAATCGGTGAAAACTCGAAGAATGCTCGAAAGCTTTTCTCCTTAGGAAACCTTTCTCTAAGACTTGGAAGCATTAGTAATCGTAAAAGGATTGGTTAAAACTGTTTAAATCCTTAACTAGGTGTAAAAATGTCGGGGTTTAGGTTTAGAAGGTGTGAAAAAAGACCAAAACACCCTTAATAAAACAGCCGGAGAGATCTACGGTTCCGACCTATGGTCCGTAGGGCTCAAAATTGGACAACACTTTCGTAGAACTTAAGTTTGAACTCAAAATCTCACTAAGTCTGAATCACTCCTATGAAGCCCATCTACGACCCGTAGAACAAATGGCAGCTCGTCCAGTCAGTCAATCTGTAGGCCAACTTCAGAAACTCAAAAATATTCTCTGTCTCACTTGATTTGAAGTTCAGGTTCTCAATCGACTAATTGACCACTAGGCCGCATCCGGTTGATATTGACAGAAAAATGTATAATTTCCGTTTTGATACATGCAAATCCCACAGAACAGCTAAATAAGGTAAAAACTCTGTTTCATAACAAATCTCCAGCGTTTTTCCACCCAAGTACTTTCGAGCAACACTTTTCTTCTCCTTGACAAACTATAGTAGACGATAGATAAGTTTTATATTTCCAATTTTCTGAAAAATACTAAGAATTAGATCTTGCCAAGGGTCAAAATTCGGAAGTTTCAAATCAACTCATGCATGAAATAACTAGGAGAAAGTTCAAATGCATGTCTCGTTATTTTTACATCATTTAAGGTGAAAATAGTTTATGACAGCTCATATTTGCTTGAATGCTCTTATAGCTTGAGTTACTCAATATCCTACTTCTCCATTCTTATTTTCTCCTCAAAATAGTGGTTATTGTCCACAAATTTGATGACAAGAGCTTGAAAATATCCTTCACAAAAGAATTATCGACAACTACAAAAAGTATTCTCCAGACTTTTTATAGGGTACTTCAGAACAATAATAGGAATAAATATTTTAATATCACTGAGACAGGATTCCATCAACACAAAAAACTTGAAGCTGAAACATACTTGGGAAATGAACAAGTCTCTTAAATATCTAATGCTAGAGTACAACTGGAGCCACAAAATTCCTTCATTTATCTTGTTAAAACAGCCTGCTCATAACCGTTATATGAATGTAATACACTCTAGTGCATTTGATAATCCTATGCTACATCCTTCTGAAATCAATCACTTTACAATATGGAAATGATCTAAGACACAACATGCCCTTCTGCACAAATATTTCAGAGGGGCAAAGATACTCAGCTTGCAGGTGTATCTGAGGTCCTCTTCACGTATTAAAGTTTGGCTATGTTGGCTTCCGAAGCATCTGTTGGAGCTGAATGACCTGCTGCTGCTGATCTGGTGGTAGTGAACTTAACTGTTCAGGAGTCAGACTCAGTACTTGTTGCAGCAAGGCAGACTCAACGTCCGAGGGAAGCTGCACCTGTTGAAAAAGAAGAACATCATCTTAATATAACTAAACTACCATATTATAGCTACATCCTTCATGATTCTAGATATAGTACCAAATCAAAACAATCAGTTGCTTCTATGAAGTAATAAATAAATAAATAAAGGCATTTCACATATTCACATCCAAGATTGTACCAGACTGCATCGGAAGTACTAGTTAGGTGATCTTTCAAATCAAAACAAATGGGAGTTTTAGAAGCATCTAAATTCATTTTCATTTGCAATAACTGTCTTAAAGTCTTCAGTTGATTAAAAAGAAACAGGAACACTCAAATTACCTGACTAGCTTGTTTATCAGGGTTTGACGTTTCTGCTGCAGCTGAAACTTGAGTTGAGGGTCCTGACTGGGGCATAGATATACTTGCATCCGGCAAGGCATAACTTATTCCATCATTAAGCCTTGTCATTTTTGATGGCCGACTCAGAAGATCTAGATTATTAGCCGCCGCTCTCTTCTCCTCAGGCAAACCTGAAGGGTAAGCTTGTCTGGTAATCAAAGATGAATTATTATGAACCTGTGGTCGTCGAGAGTCTTTATTTGTATTATCCAAGACCCCGGAAACTGCTGAAGGGTTTCCCTGTAACCGAAAAAAAAAAACAGAATTATACAAGATCACATTGATGTCCCTTTGGAAGGGACATGGTATAACATCACTGAAAGTAAGTCTCTACATGCTGTTCCATATAGCAACTATCCTGTGTAACTCCTATTTTCATTGTGTTTGGAAGTCATACAAGTAAGCTCTCTTCCTTCCAAAGGTAAATTTATTCATTGGATAGACTTACTCAACCAGTCGAGCATGAAAATCATCCAAAATAAGTTATACGGACCTTAAGTCATTTTCGCAACATTTTCAAACAAAGGCTTTCATAGATTTTATATTTCACCATCACTGCTCTTTCATTTGCAGTAATAGACTAACAGCAAAGAAAGATAGGCACCTGAAAACCTTGTTCCAATAACGGGGGATGCATTGATGGAGAAGGATGATAGCTTGTATTTGCTGTCCCCAACTGATTATTGTATGTAAAATTTGTAGATGCAACTGGCCCAGCTTGTTGTAAGAAAGAAGGCTGCATTTGCTGCTTTATAGCAGAGGAAGTTCCCACCTGAACTGGTGGGTTAATTGACACACTGACTTGGGGTTGTATTGATGGAAGGATTCTAGAAGGCGTCGGCAACAGACTCTGCAAAACTTGGTTTTGCCCTGGTTGCGCCGGTTGAATCTGAGGCCGTGCCTGGGGGAGCAAACTAGGGGGAAGTGGGGGTAACCCAGGAAGAGACTGAGTTGCTAGCTGTTGACTTCGCTGACTATCTAGAAACGATGGCTGCAGTTGAGGTACGACAGATTGCCGAATATTTGGTGTCTGCAACTGCACATTTCAAAGATGATTGATTAGGTGTTGCTCTTTGACAAACTGATGCCTCAAAATCAACAAAAACAGCAGCAACAGTAGAATGTCCCCAAGAAAAGTAAGAAAACAGTGTGCACGCATATATATGCTGATTTTCAAATAAATCAAGAAATAGGCAAGAATTATTGAAACAGTCCTTAACTTGGCTCTGATACCAAAATGATAGGAATCAAACTCAAAAGAACAATAAAGTAAAGGAAATTAGGAAAGCAGTAAGAATTTTGAATAGACACAACTTGACAGCTATATATATATATATATAATAGAGAGAGAGAGAGAGAATGATACTAAAATTAAGTATGGAACCAGTGAACGAACCATTGATTGGGTTACCATCCCCAGTATTAGCTGTGCCTGCATTGGCAGACAAATATAAACTTGTAAGCGTGCTATTTCAATAATCATACAATGTAAGAAGAAGCAACAGTGCTATTCTGAAATTGAGAACTAGTAATATGACCCCCTTCACGTATGCTCAGCACTCCAGAAAAGAAAAAACGGTTATGCAATTCGTAATGCAGGAAAACATCTAAAACATCAAGCATACAACACAGGTGTTCAGGGAAAAGCAAAGGTCAGCTGTGTTGATACTGAAAGCTATCCACAGTACAAGAAAAACTCATAGCAGCAGTATCTTCAATTGTTATTTATTCAATATGTCATCTGTAAGAAAAATGTGAATATTTCCTTTTCTTTATTACACATATTATAATGAAATTATACACAAAATGCATATCGAAAATATGGGCTTTCTACTCTGCACCTCAGGATAATAAAAATTGACATTTAGATCAATTAAAACCATATGTTTGATGTCACTCTAACAGTTTCTAGATAATGACTGTAAATTCTGCCCAAAAAACACTAGCAGATGGCAGTGCAAAAGTCAGCCAAGTAACATATATCTCTGCTGGTTATCTATCTTATCTACAAAAAAATATATATGTGCTAAAGTATGAAATGATAACTGGGCAAGAAGTGAGCAATGGTGAGGAATCCACTTTGTCACAATCTTCCCCTATGAGGACAATGTCTACTAATTCCACCGGGTACCTGCTACCTCCCACCAACACAGGTACCGGATAACTATATCCATCAAGGCTTGGACAAATGGAAAAGAAATCACCTAGTGTTTTGTCTCCGCTGGGATTTAAACCTACAATATCATGGTTTTAAACCCACTTCATCAACCATTAGGCCACACCCTTGGGTGCTATCCTAAGTATTCTAAAAAGGGTATATTTAAAAAAAAATAGAGAATCAGTACTTCTCCGCTGATCTAAAAGGCTAACATTATGTCAGACTATGAAACTGATCAAATAGGTCAAATAAACTTTTTATATGTAGCATATGGTGGTTGCAACACATCATTTCTCATATTTTCCAAGAAAAAATTGTTATTCTCAATTTTGCACCATATTTTGGAAGAGCAAAGGAAAATTATCCATCAACCTCAATATATATCTGCATATACCAAGTTACCATAAAAAACACATTAACAATGGAAACACTGTATCAACTGCAGAAAAAAGAGAGAAAAAGCATAGGAAGAAGAGTTCAAGATCGATTGTCTTTTGTTGCATATTCATTGCTTTTGATTTTGAACATAAATATTCAACAATACATGCAATTTCAAGGAACTATGGATTGAAGTTTTGTGATCTTAGTCTTACTAGGGTTAAGAGAAGGTTTAAATCTGAACCTAATAACCTATTTACTCAAGTTTTATGATCTAACTAGGGATAAGAAAAGATTTAAATCTGAGTTATTTGACCAAGCTGCTAGGAAACTAGAAGTGCATATATTGTTTATAGTTAAAAAATCACTTTTTTGGAGATATAAGGTGTTTGGTCAAGCTTTCGAAAAAAAATAAGTGATTCTAAATTGTAGCAGAAGCAGTTTTCTTTTCTGCAGTTGGAAGGAAGTAGAAACTTGTAACATCTCTTTGATAGTAGCAAACAATCAATTCTTCATGACAAAAGTACCCATACTACTAATCATATTTACAAACTAGCCCTTCTCAATTTGTTCCCCCTTAAATTATATTTTACAATTTAATTAAATAAAAATGAAAAACTTAAGTAATGCTCTGACAATAACTATTTAACATCATTTATTTTTTGACGAAGTAATAAGAAATTTCATTGCTGGCATCAAGAAGATGCAGAATAGTACAACTATTTAACATCGTCATTTATCTAATTAACTAATACTAAGTGTAAAGTGAATCTTTTCTTTAGAAAGTACTACATGTAAAGTGAATTTTT
The DNA here is from genome assembly GCA_029582725.1 of Solanum chiquidenum. Classification (NCBI taxonomy): domain Eukaryota; kingdom Viridiplantae; phylum Streptophyta; class Magnoliopsida; order Solanales; family Solanaceae; genus Solanum; species Solanum chiquidenum. Next base: position 11,284 of record JAJOOS010012018.1, read on the forward strand.
ACATGTCCTTTTTTCGTAAGTTGACTTGAAAGCACTTTTTGGGAAGATTAGTCAAACACAAAATTGTCACTGTATTGATAAAAACACCTCTCAGATAACTTGGCCAGGCACAAATTACTATATTCCATGGAACTTTTTCTGAAACTCCATTTGAAAAGAAGCCATTTCAGATGAAGTAGACGCTACGCCAAAGCCAAGTTGGCCCTTGTTCAGAGGGATAAATGTTGGGAAAATCCAGGAGATATTTCTAAGTGCTCCAATATATTAAAACTTTCTCACGTAGTCCCAACTCTTACAACTCCTTTTTTTAAACATAGTAGTCCCAACTCATATACCTCTTAAGCACATTGGTAAACCATATGATAAACATCAGCGGACAGATTCATTGGTCCTAATCTAGAATTAGATTTGAATTGTGACCCTAAAATACTGATTAAAGAAGCAGCCAAGGAAAGAACACTGTAAGTGCAGTTTCAGAAGCCTTGCATGGCTGCTTGGCCATGCTGCAGTAATGAATAACATATACATAAGCACAGAAGCTATAATGGCATCTAAGGGGTCACCAACTATGAAGAATAGGTGATTATTTTTTTATTATTGAGAAGTCAGCAATAGCAAAAACGCTAAGCAACACCAGAAGCTTGCAAATATGTTGAGCATCTTGCAT
>JAJOOS010012019.1:0-13212 GCA_029582725.1 Solanum chiquidenum
CGCTTTTTGAAAAGCGACGAGCTAAAAAGCGACGGAAGTGACTGCGTCGCTTTTCCGTCAATTTTGACCAAAAAAGCGACGCAGTCCGTCGCTTTTTGACAATTTTTTAGTAGTGAATGAAGGGATTGTTTTTAATGAAAAAGAGAACTGGAATGCATTATGCACATGCGTAGTAGCCACTGGATTGCAGTCATTGCACTTGGGGTGAAGGTACTTTTAAGACTTGCTTAGATAAGTTTGTAACAAATTAAAACAAAGTTTTCTAAAACATTCTTTTGTTGAAAACCTTTTCTCTTACAAGTGAAGTAGTAATTGTTTTTTAACTCTCTCTGAGATGGAACAAGAAGAAGTAAGTCCAAAAAAATTGCATCCATTCTCCTTTATCTTTGTTATCATGAAAGATTTATATGTCAAAAATGTATGGTTCTTTTGAGCTTGATATAGTGACATGACGATTTTATAAATGTGCATACTTACTTATATTACCCATATTGGCATTTTTTAAAAAAAATTTCTTCTATTGCACTTCAGAATTTTATGATTGTTTAACTACCTAATAACTATTGTGCAGAGTAATAGCTGCTTCTTTTTCTTTAGTGTAGCATTGGTTGGAAACATTAAGTTTCATATTGTTCACAACTTCAAGTAAATAGAATTGCAATTACAGATAAAGGGAATGGTGAAAAGATGCGTGCGGAAGAACTCATGTTTATCCATCATGATTCATTGTGCTTGCACGTAACCGAACATGGATTGAAAGACAAATTTTAAAGCTTAATTACAGAAAATTCTACGAAAGATGAGCCTGAACCAAAAGCTTTTCGGAGAATACCATTCATAAAGAGGTGCCAGAATGAACAAATTATCTGAAAAGGTGTTGATGTTTGTCTATGTAGTGGAGTTGATTTCCTTGTGTCACCCACATTAACAAATTTTATGTGAACTCTTTTTTTTGTACAAATTTTCATTATTCCCAATGAAACCAACTACTGGATTTCATATTGTTAAAGCTTTTGTCGGTAGGTAATAGAACGCAACTAAATAATCGAATGTATGGTCATGTTGCGTGAAGGTTTTTGCCGTGCTACATAGATTTTAGGATGTTTGATTGATGAGAGTTTTATACATCACTTCCATTGAGTGGGATTCAATACATTGTTTTAGATTTACCTAGGTATGTTGTTGTTATGGATAACATGTACATGAATGATGATCAGCCTGACCCTAAAAAAGAGTTATGATCATCACCTTTACTGAATGTAATTTAGAACAATCCTCGAACCCCTCACTTCAATCATATTGGTATGATTTTCAATTTCATGTTATTGAGGAACACTTATACAGTAATTGCTTGGGCTTAGCTAAAACAACAATTTAATTATGGAAAAATTGTATGAAATAGCAAACTATTAATTTCAATTAAATGCTATAGCCATAGTTTATCTTAATTGTAATTCGCAGCAAACATCCCCTTTTTTTGCCATATGATTCAGTATATAATTAGCCATTCTCGGTATACAAATTAGTCATTTTATACATTTCGGTATAAAATGTATAAAATGCGTTTGTGTTTGTATAAAGCGAGAGAAAAGTGTATATACAAATATAAATACATATATTTTTGTCCCATACACTTATAATTATATAAATACAGATCTTATTATACAAATTACAATGTTTAAATGAATTTATACAAAACAGAACAATTTGTATAAAATTGGATATTTGTAGCGAACTATACAAATCAAAAGCTCCATAGCGAACATAAAATTTGCTATGGAGCACAATTATGCAAACTATAGTTATAACATACAAATATGATTTTTATATTTGCTATATGTGAAAGTTGTTCTTTAATTATTCTGGTGTTGGGAACGGGCCATGCCAATCTAGTGTTTTACATGTGGTGACATTGGTGACAAATCCTTTAACTGTAGAAAATATTCTTCCGGTAAATGGATCTGGAGACCAAAACCTGGAAATTCTAACCATCAAGGACCCAAGAACACTTGGGTACCTAAAAGAAACTAATTTCCTTTTATTGCAAAAGCAAACTAGGAAAACCTACAGAAAAATAATGTGGGTAATTGATTGTGGTTGCTCCAGACAGATGAGAGAAAATTTTAAGAAGATAAAAGACATTGACTGAGGTTATGTAAGATTTGGTGATAATGGAAAATGAGAAGTGATAGGAGTTGGATTGATTACTCTTAGCTCATCATGTGAGCTAAGTGAAGTGTATCTAGTTGACGGGCTTAAACATAATCTTCTCAGCATAAGTCAACTATGCGACTCCGAATTTGAAGTCTCCTTTAATACTAAAGAGTTGCATTATTGAACAATAATTAAAGAATATCAAGATCATCGGTGAACGAATCGACAACATTTACGTCCTAAACAACGTAAACCTGCCTACTCTTACATGTCTCACTGTCGTATCATGCGATCTATGGTTGTGGCGCAGAAAACTTGGACATGCCAACATGCACACTCTCAAAAAATGATCAAAACTCGAGCTAGTCATTGGGCTGCCAAAGATGAAATTCGAAAAAGACCACATATGTGATGCATGTCAACTTGGCAAACAAACCCGTTCTTCCTTCGAAGCCAAATATATTGTAAGTACCTCTAAACCTCTTCAACTCTTTCATATGGATAGTTTCAGCCCAACTCGAACTGCTAGCATTGGAGGAAAAAGGTACCCTTTTGTAATTGTTGATGACTTTTCAAGATTCACCTGGTTTATTTTCTTATCTCACAAAAATGAAGCTTTTGCTAACTTTGAAGTCTTCTGTAAGAAAATTCAAAGAGAAGCATGTTACTTTAGCTCTACAATTCATAGTGATCACAGTGGAGAATTTGAAAATAAATCTTTTGAAGATTTCTGTGCTCAGAATGGATTCTCCCAAAACTTCTCCTCACCTAGATCACCTAAGCAAAATGGAGTCGTAGAAACAAAGAATTGTTCTTTACAAGACACAGCCAGGACAATGCTTTTAGATTGCAGCCTTCTTGATCACTTCTGGGCTGAAGCTTTGAGCACAACTTGTCACATTTTAAATAGATGTCTCATCAGGCCCATCCTAAAGAAAACTCCCTACGAGCTTTGGAAAGGAAAGAGGCCTAACATTAGTTACTTTCATCCTTTCGGATGCAAATGCTCGGTCCATAACAATGCTAAGAATAACCTTGGTAAGTTTGACCCAAGAAGTGATGAAGGTATATTTATGGGTTATGCTCCTCTTAGCTGTTCCTTCCGCGTTTTCAATAAAAGAACTCTAAGTGTAGAAGAACCAGTTCATGTTGTTTAATATTAAACTAATCCAAGAATGCCGGAGAAATATATTTGTGATGATGAACCTATGACATCTATCTCAGAAAAAGAAATCAAAAACCTTGTACTGAAGAATCAACTCAACCAGATACTGAGTCAACTCTCAGCACAAAAAAGTTGTGGTTCCAAGAAAATAGAGACACAATCTTAGCTATCCAAATAATTTCATCATGGGAAATCAGAATACAAAATACAGACAAGAGCATCATTGAGAAAACAAGCCTATGTCGCCCTAGTTTCTCAAATGGATCCCCAAACGGATAAATAAAGCCTTGGAAGACAAGTCATGGAAACAAGCAATGACAGATGAGCTCGATCAGTTTGAAAGAAATCAAGTATGGACTCTTATAGAAAGACCAAAGAACTTCTCAGTAATTGGAACAAAATGGGTCTTCAGAACAAACTAAATGAGGATGGAAAAGTCATAAGGAACAAGGCAAGACTAGTTGCTCAAGACTACTCTCAACAAGAAGGTATTGACTACGATGAAACTTTTGGTCCCGTCGCGAGGTTAGAATCTATTCAAATTATACTTGAATGTGCATCTTTTAAAAGGTTTAAGTTATTTCAAATGGATGTGAAAACTGTTTTTTAAATGGTTTTATTAAAGAAGAATTTTTTGTCAAACAACCCCCTGGTTTTGAAAATCCTTCATGTCCCAACCATGTTTTAAAACTTTCAAAAGCCCTTTATAGCTTGAATCAAGCACCAAAGTCTTGGTACGAAAGTCTTAGCACTTTCATACTATATAACAACTTTCAAAGAGGAAAAATTGATACAACCCTTTTTATACAACGATCTGAATCTAACATTCTTATTGTTCAAAATTATGTTGATGATATTATTTTTGGTAGTTCTAATCCTTCTCTTTGCGAGAATTTTGCTAATCTTATGAAGGGAGAATTTGAGATGAGTCTCATGGGGGAACTTACGTTCTTCCTCGGGCAACAAATCAAACAAGAATCAAATGGTAATTTCATCAATCAGAGTAAGCACACCCAAGAGCTCATCAAAAGTTTTGACTTGACAAAGGTAAAGCGTTTGGCACACCAATGAGTCCTTCAACTTACTTACAAACTGACATTCCAGGAAAAAATGTTGATGAAAAACCTATCGAGGAATGATTGAATCTCTATTATACCTCACTGCAAGTTGACCAGATATTATGTACAGTGTCTGCAAATGTGCTCGATTTCAAGCATCTCCAAAAGAATCTCATCTTACGGTTGTGAAAAGAATCATTCGTTATTTAATTCAAACCTCTGATCTTGGCTTATGGTACCCTCATACCTCTCATTTTAACTTAATTGGTTTCTTAGATGCTGATTTTGCAGGTGATAAAAATGACCGCAAAAGCATAAGTGGAACTTGTCAAATATTAGGACAATCTCTAATCTCGTGGCATAGCAAAAAGTAAACTTCTATTGCTCTTTCGACCAATGAGTCCGAATATGTAGCAGTGGGAAGCTGTGACAATCAGATTTTATGGGTGCTTCATCAATTACTTGATTATTATCTTTATTATGAAGCTGTGCCTATTTTCTATGATAATTCTAGTGCTATTAGTTTATCTAAATATATTGTGCATCATTCTAGGGACAACCATATAGATATTAAACATCATTTTATTCGAGATCATGTTAAAAATGGAGATTTTGTGTTAGAATTTGACGATTCCAAAAATCAATTAGCTGATGTTTTTACCAAACCCCTCCTTGAGGAAAGATTTTGTTACCTTCGTGATCGTCTTAGTGTAACTAGATTTCAAAATTAATTTATCTCTCTGATTTTATTATATGATTACCTGCCTTTATTAATAGTTGTCTTTGCGTTTCCTCTTCCTCTGTACTTTCTTCCTTTTCTGTCCCTTCAATCACCTAAAAAACCCTTCATATTCAACTACAACACAAAAAGATCACATTCTAAACTTCAATAAGAGAAAACTAAACACCACACCCCAGCAGCGGCATCATTTTTGATAAATGGTCAACTATACCTCATCAAATACTAGGTGTAGGGGATCATAATCTAGTATAAACCCAACAAAGAGTTGAGGTCGATCCCACATGGAGTGATACAAAATAGAATTCAGTTACGAAGTTATAAACGTGGTCTAATCAATTGTAGGAATAGGATTATCGAGATCATTTAGATAAATCAAAGGAGTTGACAACGAATGTCAAATGGGGGGTTTAAGGTTTTTCAATTATCAACTAAGAGAAATAGGGGAGTAATCAAGTAGATGAGGAATACTTAGGGATGTGATCGATTAATTGCCAGTTTCGCTAAATGGGTGATTAACCATTACCAAAGTTTGCTGAATCCTAGTAGGCATGCTAGACTATAAATGCAATAGTTTTCTCTCGAACAACTATTACGACTCAAGCGATTTCTCTCGAACCTCGACATGCATATCACTATAAGCAGCCAAATACATCAATCTATCTACTCTCTCGAACTAGATAGGTAGAATCAAGCTAAGATTCACTTTCTCGAGCTAAACCTACAACAACCAAATTGCTATAAATGTCAATTTATAACCTTGACTCTACACCTCTTTCTCAAGAAAGCATAAAATACTAAATTAGAATTGCAATTTCCACTACAATTCATAAATACCTCAGCTATAAATCAAACCCACTTCAAAACATCAAAAAAATCAACAATTACCCACACCCATAAGCTAATTAAGACAATTAATCACATAATCACACCCCGAAGAATGGAGGTGTTAGCCACACATCATAAAAAGTAAGAACTCAATACCGATTACATGCTCCATAGTTGGGTATTAATCTCTGAGTCTTTACAATGCTTCGATTTAGCTTCAATTCCAAAACCTAATTCAAAAACTACTAGAAAAACTTTCCAAAACTGAACAGAAACAATATTTTTGTTAAAACTCTGAGTATAACAATGATAGGCTACTTTTTTCTCTTTTTAAAAGTCAATTTATACGCTTTCAGAATTTGGCCTTCGGGGTCATTCGACGAGATAAGTCGTGTGTCACCAAACAGGTCGGCAAGTCGCCAAATGCCTCCATCCATCGCCTTTTTATCTTGAGTTCTCACCACTTTTATACTGTAACTTATGGTGGTCTAGATCGGGGTCACCGAAAGGTTTGGCGATGCACCGTTTTCTCTTGTTGATCACCGTTTTTGCTTGCACCTTCATTGATAATTCTGTAACATTCGGCGCACTGAGTCTCCTTCACCGATTCAATCCGCGTGTTGCTGATAGGTGCAGTACGCCGCCCAATTTCTCTCATTCACGAAGTAGCATGCTTTAACTCTAGGCGGGCGAAAAGACCACTCGGCGAACCGCTGAGTGGCTTTGGCGATCTTCAGCTTTGTTGTTCTTCTCTCTTTTGCCCATTAATGTCCTTTCCTTGCTCTTTTATTTTCCTAGCTACAAATCAACACATAAGCATCATTTTAGAGCATAAGCTATGCAAATGGGGTCATTAAACTATGATATTCAAGCTCTAAATGTGTTAAAATCCCAAACTCATTAGGTATGTATGGTTGGAATCCTCGAAGGCTTGTTAGAACAAAGAATAGACGACCGAAAGGCATAACAATTACTTCACTCGAAGGGAACCAATGATAGTTCCATGTAATATCAAATGCAATTAATTTAAGAAGATAATGTCTCTATGCTTTGAGACCTTTTGGCCGTTTGTCTACTAATTCCTTCATTCTTTTCGGTGACTTAAAATATAATTAGTCCAATCAGATTTTGAAATCTGTCGCAAGACGATGGCGATACAAGTTCTCTAGAAACCACATTTGCAAGAATGCTACAACCTTAAAAAAAAGTCTCCCCTCCTCTACATTTTGTCAAAGCACGATATATATCAGCTAGCATCATCGGCAAGATAGTGGATTTGTTTTTCTTCTTCATAACAGTGACTATTCCCAATAGACGAATACTAATTTTTTTTGTCTCTCCTTGGAAAAACTATGGTTCCTAAAACTATGCTTCTTGTCTATACTTTTCCCATGTAGGGAGGTGTTACCTATTTATAAGTTGTTTTTCATAGTCTGAAAATCCTTCTTTTGTTCCATATCTTGAGTATAGAAATTCCAGGAAATCCAAACACTTTATATGATGATGGATGATGTGCATTTGCCCTAAGAATTTGTTCCCGCTGACGTTCCTTGGGTCTATGAGTGTTTTACTTTGGATATCCTTTCCTAACCGTGTGAAACCACCCAATTCTTTCAATGTGGGTTTCAACTCAAAATTGCTAAAGCAAAAAACATTGTTTGTAGGATCCCAAAACGGAATCAAGGCCTCGCTCAAATATCTGTCAGGACTAAACCTCATGTTATTTGTGAGAAAACAAAGATGTTTGAATATCTTAGTTTGTCTAAGCTAATGCATATCATTCCACCAAGCCATGAGTAGAGGTGGGATTTTATCCGTGATCATAAATTTTGGAGGATTATTGACCCTTTCGACTGCTTCATCTTTTGGTATTTTATCACTTCTCATAGATTTTGGGAAAAACTCGAGGTTTAAAACTAGATGTAACTTATGAAATTTTGATCATTTGAAATCATCTATCGGAGTAGCTTAAAAAACGGAAAAACACAAAAAATGACTCAGGATGTCTAAAGTGGTCACTATTTCGAAAACGACCCTGGTTGACTTCTTTAAGGGGAAGCTTAAGTTTCTTTCGGAAAGAATGACCAGATAAGGAGACAGCCTTGACAAGCGACTTTTTTTTTTACGAAATGTACCTTGTTTTCATGTCAAATTTAAAAGTGAATCATGAAGAAGAGAAAAAAAACAAGGTGGACATGGACTATTTTTTAAACAATTTTGAAAACAACATGTGTATATATCTATTTATATCTATATCTATATCTATATTACCTTAAAAGCATGAACTCCTAGCTTGAATGTTAAATTACTATAATATCCCTAACTTAGGTTGTGACTTTTTCGATGAGTTATGATTTTTCTGATAAGTTGTGACTTTCTTCAAAGGGTTGTCATTTTTCGATGAGTTGTGACTTTTTCAATAAGATGTGACTTTTCCAAAGAGTTGTGACTTTTTCAATAAGTTGTGAATTTTCCAAAGGGCTGTGACTTCTCGGAAAAGTCATGACTTTTCAGATAAGACACAAATAACATTTGTTTACATTACCCTTTGTTGACTATAAATAGAGAAGTTTCCTCTCAAATTTCCACCACAATTTTTTTAATCTTCTACTCTTCTTCTTCTTTCATTTTGAATTTTTTTGTGTGATTTATTGTCGTTGAGTGAGTTCGCAATTTAGTGGAATATGAGGTACCACTATTCTGATGAAGTAAGTCATTCTATAGTAAGAGGGTATATTCCATAACCTAGAGTACTTGAGGAAAATAATTTTGATGATATAATAATTATTTTCACTTAATATATACATTAGTATGTAATGTTCCAATATACGAAGTTAACATGATGTAGTCTAAATCCATTTGTTTTTGTTAACAATTTGTCTTGTGATGTAGATATATGCTTCTGAATATCTTTTTCCAAAATTTAGAGAATTTTCACGATTTGTTTTTGATGCTCAAGACAAAAGAATGACTTTATTTGTCAATACTACTTATGTGCTTTAGACTATCAGGAAGTTTGCTTCAAAATAGTTATTACAATATAAACATTGCCCTTTTGGTTTACTTATTTACTATTTCTTAATATTTTAGTATTTTGGACGAAGAGAAGTTCATATGACTTGTAATAACGCCAATTGAAGTTTGCATTAGTTTAATTTTTATTATTTATTTAATAGCTAATTTTATGAGATAAATATTTTTCATTAATGCAAATATATATTTATATTTGGGTAGGTATTTGTATTGAAATTAAAGTATTATATATGTCACAAATGTATTATCAAGTTAACCAGATCTTCTAACTTCAAAATATATTATTTTATAATGTTCCAAGTTTTTTTTTAAAAACAAATCTCACAACAAATGTGAAAATATGTGAATATATTAAATGTAGTTGTTCTCTTCACATGTTCATATGAAATCTAAACAATTTAACCTGGAATACACATGCAAAACACATCTGGTTAGATGATAAGAAAAATACAAAACAAATAATGTCTATAAGATAATATTAGTGAGATAAGACTAACTATATGATTGAACCTCATCAAATTGAAATAAATATATACATTATTGCATTTAACTAATAAGATTTTTTATTGACCATCTTCACAAGTTAGCGTGAATAAGAGATATATATGACGATCCATATTGAACATTCACAAAAAAATCTGAAATATTATTTTTTGTTAAGCTTATTATTCAAATCTTCACTTAAATAAGCAACTATTTACTATAACCTATATTTTTTAAATTGGTAATCATGTGCAACACACGTGTCAAAAAACTAGTATGTATGTATATATATATATATATATACACACACACACACATACATATATTTAATTATTCATTTATAAATTTGTTTTTGTTATAAAGGAAAATACATATGTACAACATAAATAAAAATGTGTTTATTAATTATATTACATGTGTATACAAATATGCACTATTATCCTTTTTTTAAAAAAACTTGATGTTTTGATAATAAAAACAAAAATTTGAGGTTTTATTATCATTATTATTAGGGAAAAAGGACAAATATACCTTCGAACTATCGAAAATGGTATACGAATACCCTTCGTTATACTATTGAGACACTAGAGCCCTTGTCGTCCAAAAAGTGAAACATTTATTCCCTTCACTCTAACGGAATGACACATGTCGTCATCCTACGCATCTACCCTTATTATTCACCAAATTCTAAACCCACGACCCAAATTAAAAAGACCCACCCAAATAACCCCTAACCCAACCATTACTAACAGCTAATAATATACCCAAACTAACCAAAATACCCCAAAATCTCTCTACCCACTCCAAAGCGGTGAATACTCGCCTTGATCCTCTGTTTTATTCTTCAAAAATCTCACGCATTTTTACCGACTACTCATTTTATTTCCTCAAAAAACACCTAAAAACACAATCAACCCAAAATTGGTGTTGAAAGAAAGGGTAAGCATTTGATTTTGAATTCATGTTCAAACATGAAGATGGGTGAAGAAGAAGAAGATATACATGGGCGAATCTCGTGATGGACTGGGTTAGCAACTCATAATTGAGTGGAGAATAAGAAGATGACCTGATTGAGCAAGAAGTTGAGGACGAATTATAGGATGGGAGAAGCTAAGGTTTTAGAGAGCTAAACAATTTTAGCAACCATGGCTGTTCTAGCAAGGCTTCAAAGCTTAACCAATAAAACTTCACTCAAAAATCTCATTCACCGCCATCTTCTCCGCCGCCGCCGATGAAGATGATTTTATCGGAATTTGTCAGAAAAAAGCTCACTCGCCCAATGCGTGTAACAAACGTACCGCCGACACATGACGACTATTCTTATGGAATAGTTTTCTGGTCCACCGGCGCAACAATACTCATCTCTCTAGAAAAATTCACACACAACATTCTCACCTCATACACTCATCACTTTCAGCTCCGACGAACCACACATCCCATACTTGTACGATTGTTACCGAAAATTGAAGGACTTTGATGATGTGTATGGAAGCTGCGATGATTCTGATGACGATGGCCGTCGTGGTGGCGGTCGTAGTGGTGGTTCCCATAGCTACGCTTATACCATGTGAAATTTGGACCCAAGCATCACTTTAATTTTGTTTTGCTAATCAAAGAAATTGTTTGGTTCACTTAAAAAAAAGGGTTTAGAGGTTTATTTGGGTTTTTTTTTTCTTTTTTTAATTCGGGCGGGTTTTTTTGTGGGTTTAGAATATGGTGAATAATAAGGGTAGATGCATAGGATGATGACACATGTCCTTCCATTAGAGTGAAGGGCATAAATGTTCCACTTTCTGGACGGCAAAGGCTCTAGTGTCTCAATAGTATAACGAAGGGTATTCGTATACCATTTTTGATAGTGTGGGGGTATATTTGTTCTTTTTCCCTTATTATTATTAATTTATTTATTTCAATTATTTTGAATCATTTTGAAAGTGGATAAAATAGATGTTTTTGCTTTTAGTTAATTATCCTAAAGACGGTCAACATTTATTATAGTCTTCTACATGATGCAATGTTCCGACCCAGACCGTCGTGATTGGCACCCACACTAACCCTACGGTGGGGCTCTATTAATGCTAATTAGCTAACCAAATTAATCACAATAATACAACATTTAAGGTTACAGAAACAAGTTAAATGCTAAGGAAAGAAATAGGGAGTTCCCATAAACTCCAAACAAAAGTCTAACAACTAAACGAATGTGGAAGTAACATCTAGAAGCTGAAAGTCAACGTACCAAAACTCTAACAAGATAAATAAATCTAAACAAAAAAGGTTACAACCCCAAACTATACATAAGACTAACTAAAGAACTAGTCTAAGTCCGAAATGTGGTCATAGACAGAAAGAGAACTCATGGCTGCCCGGAAGAACTGGCTCACCCTTGAATTCGAATGATGATCACTGATCCTCTAAATGAGGTCTGTCAATAGCCGCTTGAAGATGCACTGTACTCAACAAAGAAAGAGCAAGTGCAGTATCACTACACAACCACAGTGTACTGGTAGGTTCACACGGCTATCCCAATAAGTGCAACATACATAAGTCATTCCAACAGTATAATAACATGCATACACTGAACATATACAATATCATCATCATTACGAACAATGAACAATTTCAGATTTGTCAAGATACACAGTTATATCAAATCATTGGTCCTTTCATGGAACCAAAAATTCTTGAAGTGACCCATTACTACCGGCTAGACATTTCCCAAAATGCTTCTTTCCACAAGTGGGACAAGTAGGCTTAACAAATTAAGAACTGCCACGTCTCTCTTGGTTGACCTTACGAGCACTTGAGAAATCTTGGTTAGGATCTCTCTTCTTGAACCTAGGTTGTCCTTGCTCATCGGACCTACCCCTTTTTAAATCCTTCTTCACCCTCATAAGTTTGGAGTCCTCAATAGATTGAGCATACACAACAAGCCTAGAGATATTCATGTCACCATGGAGCATTGTCGTACGACACTCTTCCTTAACCAAGTCGGATACACTGGTAACAAACCTACTCATCTCCTCCCTTGGATTAGACACCAAGGATGGAGCATATCTAGACAACAAGGTAAACTTCAAAGCATACTCCTCCACACTCATACAACCTTGCTTAATGTTTATGAACTCCTCAATCTTATACTCCCTCTTCTCACAGGAAAAGTACTTTCCTAAGAATGCTTCCTAAAACTCCTCTCATTCTATAGGACCCGCTTCAACCGGTCTATTGGCTTTCCATTGAGTGAACCAAATTTGGGCCACCTCTTTCAATTGGTAGGAAGTCAACTCCGCCTTCTCCCTAGATGACGCACCCATAGCATCTACATTCTTATAGATTTGATCCAAGAATCCTTGGGGATCTTCTCCCATTCTAGAGCCAAGAAAGATAGGAGGATTCATCCTCACAAAGTCTCTCAATCTTGAGGCCGCGGTACTCTCATCTTTATTCACTTGAGCCTTCATGGCTAGGGCTAAGGTTAGAAAAGTCGCCCTAATATCCTCATTGGTCATTTTCGGGGGAACCACCGGAACCTCATGCTCTTGCTCACCTATAGGGACTTGGTCACCTTGAAGACCTTGCACACCTTGGGGAGGAACTCCCTCATCAACTATCTCCCCTTCCGCTCTCCTTAGGTTAGACCTCGTATTCATATCCTATAAACACAAGTGAAGGATTAGGAAAATGACACTTATAAACCAAACTCTAGGGCACGACTTCAAGAATAATGAAAGAAGTGTAACTTCTACCGTCCT
>JAJOOS010012020.1:0-10714 GCA_029582725.1 Solanum chiquidenum
TATTATTTATGATATATAATTCAATTTTTCTCATGCTTCAACAATTTTATTGAGTATACTGTCGTCTTGTTTATCATTTTTATATTATTAATAATTAATAATAGGCATGAAAATAATAGTACTCGGCATGAAAATAATACCCCTGCAGCGATGTGTAAGGAAAAAAAAATTCTGACTTAAAATCGCTGCCACAGCAAAAAAGAATTTTTTTTTTACAATGGCAGCAATTTTTACTAATTAAATTTTTTTTTTTTAACAAAATCGCTGCCACAGCAGCGATTTGCGATTTTTAGTAAAAAAAAAAAATTTTACAAAATCACTGCCACAGCAGCGATTTTTAATTAAAAAAAAGAAATTTTTTTTTTAGACGAAATCGCTGCCCAAGCAGCGATTTTGTCATCTTGTCAGAGGAAAATCACTGCGTCAGCAGCGATTTTGCCCTTTTGGTTAAAAGAAAAAGTGATGTGCCCTTTTGGAATTTTTGACAATTTTTTTGCCCTTTAGGCTCCGGACTCCCAAGAAGTTACTCTCACTAATTATTTCCATTATGAAGATAACTTCCACCTTTTATGATCATTATTCATGTAACCTTACACTTCCATCACTTCCTCATTTATATTCATCATTAATGTCATGTTTATGATAAATTTTTTGTATGCTTCTATGTAACACCAAAAATAGAAGCATAAGTGTTCATATTGTACACACTTGAAAATTTGGGAACACTTGAATACTTGGAAAAATAAGAAAAGTTTTTATCTCTTGTCTCCCTATTTTTATTGCTCTCATCTTCTATATTTCTTGTCTTATTTTGCTTTAGTTTTACAACAATGACATATTTGTTAATAGTTTATAATATATATATAAAGTTATTTATGTAACTTTATACTTCGGTATGATATTCGATATTTTTGTATGTTGTTTCTAAATATTAAATATGAGTTCGGAGCCAAAATTGACTAAACATTCCAAAAGGGCAACAAAAATAAGTTTGAAACAAAAAAGGTAATATTTAAACGGTGGAAGAAACGACGTTTAAATTAGGATAGCGAGGCGCAACTCCCTATGCACAAGCAGACAGAGTAAAAGAGACAGATCCTCCCTGTAAGGCGCATATACGGAGGATCTGTCTCTTTTCAGTCTTTTGGTCCAGTGCAGTGTAGGATAAGATATTTTTTGCTTATACAGCCTTTTGGCTCCGGACTCTATTAAATATCATACCAAATATAAAAAAAAAATCATATACCATACCTGATATCATAATATCAAATCACGGTAGTATACCATGTTCACACCTATCCGTAGGTGAGGAAAAACAATTAACACGTTGATGGTCTGTTGGAAGTAGACATGGGTATTATCATTATCCTTACGTTACTAAATGTAGGGATCAAAATACTTAACTAAGCTCTGATTCGATTGAACATTTTAAAAATAATAATCTGCCTACTCAGGCATTTACCTTCCAGGGGTGGTGTGTTTGGCATAGACCTCTGCCCACCTGTTAATTATATAAACAAAAGTACAATGGGGGACGAGAGTCGCCCATACCTTCATGACATTATATTTCAATTGAACACCTCAACTGTGTTAACGAAATGTTTTAATTAGATATTTTCAATTCAAATTTAAGATTATTATTTTTTTTTACGCACATGTTCTCATTAGTCTAGACTATATTGATTGTCTATTGGAGGTGACTATCATCCCCAAGTGAGGAAGCTGATTATTCAAACTGGAAGAGATAATGTCATGATTTCATTGGAGGGAAATCTTGATAAAGTCAATTTTTCTGTTAAATATGGATGGGCAAAAAGGAGGTCTAAAAAGAGTATATGCTAATTAATCTTTGGCTCACAATATGCTCTCTAAATTCATTTTATTTATTTTTAAACTTAGCACGTCTATTAAAAAAAAAATTGAAATGTATTATACATTTTAAAAATAATTTCTCTTTACAAAATAAGCAATTCAATCATATAGCAAATGTTAAATAACTTGCATTAGAACAAAATTTGATAAAACGCTTCATATACTTATCTCCCTACGCAACACATTTACAAATTATTTTTTGATTGATACATTATACATTATAGAATAACGTGTGAGAATAATATAATATAAACAAAATGTGGGTAAGGATTGTCTAGGGAGTTAATAAATTGAAAATTCCACATGGTAGGCTCGTAATTCCTTGAACGCCTAATGTGATTTGATGAAAGATTAGTAGGTAGTTGAGCATTCATGGCAGTGCCACCGTCAGCGGCGGTACAAAGGGAGGCAAGTGATGATGATAGGCTGAATAAAGAGGAAAATATATAAGTGTACGTTATATATCATATACGTTACAAAATGTAGGCTTAAAATACTTAACCAACCCCTTAAACTTGCTCGAATACCATTTACAATTGAACATTTTTTTTGTAAAATCTATCCACTCGTGGCTTTCACCTTCCGGGGGTGGTCTGTTTGGCATAGACCTCTACCTGGCTGCCGGTTAATTATATATTTCAACTGCTAATGAAATGTTCTAATTAGATACTTTCAAATTTAATTTTAGATTATTTTTTTACGCACATGTTCTCATTCGTCTTAAGTAAGGAATCAGCTGATTATTCAAACTGGAAGAGATAAAGTCAAAGATTTCGTTGGAGGTAAATCTTTGACAAAGTCAGTTTTTGTGTTAAATATGGATGGGCAAAAGGGAGGTCCAAAAAGTTTATAAGCTAATTAAGCTCCGGCACACACTATGTTTATTTTTACTTGTTCATTTTAAACTTTGCACATTCATTAAAAAGAAGAATGATTATTATGTTTTTAGTATCCTCTGATGTATTCTCCTACTTTTTTTGTTTACGAATCTTGTCTTGAGTTTAAATCATGTATCAAGCTGAAGAAGTTGACAAAAATGGCACTTTACTTTTAAGCATAGGTTCAATTCAAATAATCTCGTACGTAAGTATGTTTAAAATAACTTCTTAAGTATGTACTTAACAATTTTGGTCCGCAAAAATTATCACTTTTATTCGCCAACAAAATATAATTCAACTTTAGCTATAAAATTTGGCATGAACTAAAACCAGCATAGTTGGGAGTTGGGACTACCGCAAAATGTGAAAATAACAACCTTTTAAACTTTGGGTACTATCACGTTTTCCTGATTTATTTTGTTTAAAAAGATTTTAATGAGTAGATAAGTTGTCATTCATAATAGATACAATTAATTTCTAATCTAACTATATATCCTATTTTGATAATTCCACAAGACGTACAAGACAGAAGATAAGGTTTACGTGGTTGAGCAACATTTGTCAACTCCAAAAATAGTTCTATTGTTAGTTAGAAAGAAGAAGAATGTTGATGGGATGATGTAAATTTAATTAAGCTCAATTATGTCCAATTGAAAATGAATATGCTGAAAAAACGTTGTACAATTGAATTGTTTGAACATAATTTAATCCGTGGTAGTATTGCAGATAAATTTTGAAATCAAAATAGTGAAAAGTTTTTTTGCTCTTCGTGTATGGTTAAATGTGAAAACTAATAAAGTTATACTAAGGCACTCAAGTCTCAACCGCAAAGCAAGCTAGCAATGAGTGAGTATACACAAATTTCTGTGGGTAGAGAACCATAACCAGGTAAAGCTTAAAATATGAGCAGCAGATAAAAATAGATAGTGCTGGACAAAAAGATGGATAAATGAACATTAATTGTTGAGACACAACTACCTATTTAATTTCCTTCGGAATCCATTTCAAACGACAAAAAACGCTCTACATGAAAGGTCTATTCTGACTCGGCCAAACAAATGCCTCTGTTTGATCCTGTTTCTGCTTTTAAATTAATCGCTTCAGTACAAAGCTTGGTATAAAAGATTAAAGGGTTGTTGATGCATTTCGTCATTATTATTATTATTAATGATAAGATCTTTGCTACACATCTTTAAATTTCAGAATGCAATTACCAAAATTCATTTTTATGGATAGAATACCTAGGTTTTGTATTGCCCTGATAATATCTAACCTATAGTCTTAATGAATAAAGTTTCGCGCTGATAGAAAATACTCCGTAAGTTAAACGTTCTTTCTTGAAAAGTAATACACACAAAATATAAAGCATTTTAAAATAACACTCATTAAGTAAAACAGAAAAAGGTAGGATTTTATGGAGCTGATATTGTGATGGGATCGAAAAATGCGAGTTTTAGTGTGAGAATTCAATTCGAATCCCATAGCCATCTCCATGCTGGTAAATGGTCTGACTAGTTCTTGCACCATTTACAGCACATCTAATGAATGTTTCAGAAAATAATGAATTATCCTTTTGAGCTGTGTTCATCAGTTTCCATGTCTCCTTCATCAACAAATTAATGTGTTTTCTTGCATCTTCTTCCGAAACACCCTTTTCATTCATGTAACATTGAATTGACTTGGGAACGTCACCTATTTCCATTTCATCCTCAAGTAAGATTAGGAACATGATCGTCTCTTTAATTTGCTTAAATCTCAAACCAAATATTGTTGTATAAGTAGTGTTAAGTGGAATCATACAGAGGATGTCCCCAAATCATCGGCTAAACAAACAATAGAAGCAGACCATCGAATAATGTCAAGATAATTGGCCTCTTTGGTAATTGGATTTGTGACAAGGAACAAAGCATGGACTAATACCACTGGTGCTCCAACTGAGACCCATCCATTTTCCATGTATTCTTCAAGACTTGGCTTATATCCACTGTGGTACCATCTTGCTTCTCGTAAGTACGATTTACACAAATCTGCCCACTAATTTAATAGAAACATGTTTCAAATTTAGATAGGTTCAAAATATATAGAGCTAAGTAGTTTTACTGATTTTGTAAGGTAGGGCATGACGTTTTGAGAACTTCGTACGCAATTTCAGTGGTAGTGTTGAAGAGTGCAAGATAACATACTTTCATATAATCTGGAAGCTCATTCATTGCATTTACCTCCATTCTGAATGTAAGGACTGATATTTTCATATATATATATATATCAATTATAGTGACTTAAAAGTATTTTAGCGGGAAGTAATTACTAACCTTTGAACAGCATCAGTGAAGATTTCCAATTCATCAAGAGTGCCATAAATGTCATCTATAACTGTAACCATAGCAATGACCTTTGTCAACATTGTTCGACAGTATTCGTTCTTTTGAGGTTCAAACATCATGCCAGATTCCACAATTCTATCCCTTGTAAATGGCAATTTTTCTGCAAGCCGTGTCTTCTTCCACCACCTTAATTACATCAAAAATAATGCTTCACATGTACTGTATGTAGTGAACTACTTATCGATCTTCTCGAATTTAACTTTGTATAATGAAAAGCTTACATTATCACTATAATTTAATTTGTGTGTTACTCGATCAATTAGCGAATGCACATGAATTTGGTGAGGAAGCTAACTATTCAAACTGGAAGAGATAAATTCAAGATTTCATTGGAGGGAAATCTTGATAAAGTCAGTTTTTGTGTTAAATATGGATGGGCAAAAAGGAGGTCCAAAAGTTATATGTTAATTAAGGAAAAATTACTGGAATAGGTACCTTTTAATAAATAATTACTGATTTTAGCGATACTTTTTATGTAGCAACATATAACAATATTATGATAAATCTGCAATATGTATTAAAAGTGAATCATATATGCAATATATATGTATTATAACTGTTTTTAAACTTGTATTATATGTGTTTTATAAATTGTCCTCTGTAATATGTATTAAAATTATATTATAAATGTATTATAAGTGATCAAGTGATAAAAAATGTTATTACTATCATGGTAAATATTTTATATATATATATTTATAGAGAAAATGGCCAAAAGCCCTCCTAATCTATATCTGGATTTCCAACTACACACTTTAACAACCCGAATTGTTTGAACAGAATTTAATCCGTGGCTTGTTTTGCAGATCAAATATGAAATCACAATTGAATTCTCCTATTTTCACCCATGTTTTTGCAGCCTTGGTCGCATTTGTTAAAAATTGCAAAAAGCTTTTAACAATAATAATAAACCTAAGACATTAGCAACGCTAAAATTTATTGGTTATAGTGTTCTGAGTTCCAATTTTTTCTTTGTTTTGGAGGTTAAATGTGAAAACTGATAAACTAAGTTATACTAAGCCACGCAAGTCTCAACCACAAAGCAAGCTATCAATGAGTATACACAAATAAGTATATAACCATGTCAAGTAGCACTAATTTCTTCATTATCTGTGGGTCCTTCTACATTTTAAGGAGCTAGAGAACCATTACCAGGTCAAGCTTAAAATATGAGCAACATTATTGAAAGATCAAGAAAACAGAAATACCTGATTGATGTTCAACCATATAGTCTGTATATACACGTATTACCTCTGGACAGATGGTCCTGGACAAAAAAGATGGATAAATGAACAGTAATTGTTGAGACACGAGGTTTATTTACACTTGTACCTATTTCCTTCGGAATCCATTTCAAACAAAAAAAAAATGCTGTACATGCAGGTCTCATGAAAGGTTTATGCTGACTCTTCGTGGACGGCGAAACAAATGCCTCCGTTTCCCTACAAAGGACTTCTTCTCTGATCCTGTTTCTGGTTTTAAATTAATTGCTTCAGTACAAAGCTTGGAGTTGACCTCCTCCGAATCCTGGACAAAACAGCTTGCAAGTTCCTCACTTGATGTTGAAGACAACACAATTTGGTTTATCCCTGTTCCAGAACTGGACACCTCTAAAACTTCAGGCACGTGCCTTGGTTTCTTTGCAGACTGCTCTACTAATTGTGAAGACGGTATCATTTCATTTACTTTATAAACATAGATATCAGAGGAGTTAGCCTCCCTATGGCACAAAGCAGAAGTATTGGGTAGGTTATTTTCCAGACCATTCCAATCATGGTTCTCGTTTTCCTCCTGAGAATCCAAAACAATATAACCTGCAAGTTCCTCAGGCGAAGTTGGCGAGTTATATTTTGCTGCATCCGGATCAGATACCTCCTCTACTTTAGCCCTAAGATCTTCCTCATCATGTATCTCTATAGAATTTGGATATCCACAGCCACTACTGCTTCGACAACCTGGATTCATCTTTTCAGTATCGAGGCTACTAGCATTTCTTCCAAGAAACAGGGTCTCGGATCTCAAAATGCTGGAAGCATGTGCTGCTGCAAAATGTTCAACAGGCTGCCTCCTTGATTTCATGGCTGGTGAAACGGTCATCTGCTCCTCAATTGTCTCTTCCTATTAAAAATATAAGAAACAAGACACCTAAGTTAACCACTGGAGATGTGCTCGGATGTGCAAATATAAACTGAACTGGATGAGAGACAGGAACAATGTGAAGTGACAACGCTAGGTTAAATATAAAACCCTCTGAACATCAGAACTAAACATGAGATATTAAGACAAGTACAAATGCACCACTCGAGAAAGGAGACACAAATGAAACAACAAAATTGATTGCTTTGTCATAGATGTAGTTGCAAAGGCCTCTTTACCATTTTCTCTACCTTGTCCCGTACCACCCCAAACCTTTATCACCCAACATCCAGAGAAATGGTTTGATAACTAACATCTGGAAATAGTGAAGTTCCCTAAATTATTGTCCTCGCCACTTCCTTACTTCTATTGTACAAATTTTATCACAGACAATTCCCTGGGAACATGAGCAATCACAAAAGAGAATCCATGCAACTATTCTATGGACTTTCATCCAGAAAGACCTATCATTTTGTCACAAAAAGTAGCAAATTTAAGCAAAAGAATGATAAGATTGATTACCTCTATAGGAGACATGACATTCCTAAATGGATTCAGTGAAGCCTTTTGCCCATAAAGCCGACAGCTGTCATAAGTAAGTGACTTTGCATAATCTGGTGGTCGAGACAAATCTCTAGAAACCACTTCTGATACTCCAGCACTCTTGAAACCCCTTATAAGGTTGGCTACAGGAGATAAAGTAGGAAGTTCATCCTCCCGTGACCTCAAGTCATCAGCATGACTTGCTTCTCTTGCATTGCAAGTTTCCTGAAGTAAGCTCAAACTAGTATTTTCCTCTCCTAAGCAATTTAAAGACGAGTTGTCATCAAAATCAGCTGGAGAAACCTTCTGAGCTCTACTTCTGGTAATTTCACAGATCAATCTCTTGATATGTTCCCGTTTGCAATCAACGTCTTCAGTTGAGAACCAACTTTCAGAAAGCTGAAAAATAGAAAATTACCAAACTATCAAATAAAGTTCCAGTAGAACATGAATAATCATTCAAACAAGAAACAATAGCAGCGCTCCAGTAGAAGTTGATCACATATGTAACTGTCGAAATGGTTTACCATCAACTCTAAGACTGTTGAATCCCTACGCAGTTCACTAAAATCGTGCAATCTTTAACTACAAACATCAAACTAATGAAGTAATGATTCACAGAGATGAGAGAGGCGACATTTAACAGACAATAACTCGTGAAAAGAGGCATCTTGTAGCCACATAGTGCAACACCCTGCAAATTTTTATTTATTTTTTTGAGACAAGTAACAAAACACCCTGAAAATCTTAACATTAGGCCACAAGTAAGGAATGACACAACAAAAAAAAGAAGTTGCAGATGATGGGAAGAGACAAGCACAATGAATCATCATAACTCGTAGGCTCCCCCCCCCCTTTATTGAATTTCACAACTACAGGACAGGTATGTTAAATTACCTTAAGATTTTTTACCAACTTTATTACTCCCATCACGATGCGATACCAAGAAGTATGACAAAATGCAGACATGTAAGTTCTTAGAATTAAAGCTGCATGACGTAGTTCAGATTCACCAACCTTAAAATTGCACCTCATCAAGGAAACAGTTAAATCTATGTAGTATCAACTAAAATTGCAGAGTACCAACAATCCACATCCCATTCACTTCGTAACATTATATGAAGCCTTGTTATATAAACAAAGTCAGGTTAATGAGAGATGACAATGAATGAACTGCAAAAGTTTCTCCAAAGTCCAAGATATACTCACTTCATGCCTCCCAACTTACATAAAATTATAATTCTCAGCTCAATTCAAAATGATATAACAAGAGACGGCTTACAAATTTGGAGGATGCACTTATTAGGGAAAGCTTGAAGTTGATTGGAGCCTGCTCCAGAAAAAGTTCCACATAATGGAGCAGAAAAAGGCCACAATCAAATGAGTTCTCCTGCTGTGGCAGCTGGAAGCAAAAGTAATAGGAGTGCGAGAGTAAGATGTCTTAATATAAAAGACTCTGTAGCAAAATACAGATTTGTTATGATGGTTTACTGCAATTTTAATTTTCCAAAAGTATTTTTCAAGAAGTATGCATGTGAGCTGCAATCACCAAACTTAACCCAAGTCTCGGCAAATAGATGAAATCATGAAAGAGACCAAATACTATAGGAAATAGAATTGATACTGCAGAAAACTTAACAATGTATACATTTGATGAAAACCCATTTGCAAGAGAATGTGGTTGCTAAATCCTTTATTATATGCTATATGAGAACATTAAAAGTAGTAACTCTTCCTGTAACACGTCATTTTTCACTGGAGTCTGCTCACCTCTATGCACTCAACTGAATCCTCCTCGAAAAGTTGTGGAATTCTTTCTTCTTCCCTTGGTTTATTTCAGTGTATGCTTCCCCCCCCCCCCCCGTCTTTTTCTTTTTTTCCCCTTTTTTCGTATAATTTGAGGCAAGGTTGGTTGGAAAAGTAGAGGGGAGCAGTTCCCAATTCGACCAAAAAGGGTCAATGGAACTGTTCAATATATAACACAAGCCACAAATTTTTTAAGTGTTCCAGTGATAAATGATTTAACATTCATACAGTATAAGTAGTGCAAGAGCTTTGTACTCAAGCAGACAATTAGCAAATGCTAAATTAGCAAATATATATGTGAGGAGCATGCAAAGTTCCCAACTGAAGGACTTTGCTGTTGAACTAATGCTATAAAAGGCTAGTTAGAATTTTGCAGTTCAATTCAAAGAGCAGTAAAAATGCAATGGAGCATATCATAGTTTTAGAAAGAGATGATTGCTTATCCAAAAAGTATGAGCATACATCACCACATAGGCCCAAGATTAAGGGTTTTTTTCTCAAATGTAAATAGAAACAAAATCAATCTGTAGAACTGTAGCATTCAGCAGGCATGAAGATTTGAAATTTGAAAAATCGCCATGTTCAAATGTAATGGATGCAAATTAGAAAAACCAGTTGGCTACATGAGCTGTACTTTACATGGCCACATTACTCGCAATGGATTTTAAAGAAAAAAGTGCAGATAGATGATTACGTTAGAGATGTAGAATAAGATTTTTTTAAAATAAGTTAAAAAGTAGGTTACTTTATAAAGAGTGGTTATCAAGGTAAAAGAGTAAGATACTTGTGACTCATTTGGTTTGGGAACAAGTTCTCCCGGAATTATTCATCCCAGGATTGTTATCTCACCCCCTCAATGTGGAATAAGAATAATCTTACAATCCCAGGATAAATTATTCCAAAATTTTATCCCAACCAAACATGGGATAAACTCATCCTAAAATTAGTCCAGGGATTAGTTATCCCTCGTACCAAGCAAGCCCTTAAGGAAATTGGTAGAGTCTAGATAAAGTACTTAAGGAAGTTGGTCTAGTTCTTTTTCCTCTCAATCTCTACGTTTTTTTTTGGGGGGGGGGGGGGGGAAGGGGGCACCTT
>JAJOOS010012021.1:0-14104 GCA_029582725.1 Solanum chiquidenum
TCTGTTGAGTAACAAACTCAAATCTGACCTGAAGCAATTGATTTGCAAGACGGACGGCCAATAATCCAGCTGTGCAACCCATTCCACCAAGATTATAGCTTAAAACATTCTCATTCATTTTATAATGATTCACTATCATACAAGACAGGGATGGAACTGGATCAAAAACAGAACAATTCACAATCAGTATACCAACATCTTTTGGATCAATTTTTGTCTTTTCAAAGAGTATATCCAATGCTCCAAACATAACATCTTGGGCTTCTTTTAGTGAAGTCTCCAAACATAAATTTGGGGAGTTTGTAAGCAAAGTCTTTGGCAAATAAGTGGAGTCACCAAGTCCAACTTTGTCCATAGCCATTCTCATTTTATCCAATATTTCTTCAGAGTAATTCCCCATTGACTTGGCTATTTCTAGTGATTTTTCTTTGCTGCACATTTGTGAGGCAAGGGGCTTGTAACATGCAAAATCTATCAAGAAAACTTTTTGTGAAGGCTTCTTTATGAAATTAATCATCCTTAGACCCCATATGAAAATTAATACCAAAAATATTAACCACATGATGGTAGGGAATTCTAGGATTGATTGGGAAATATTGACAATAGACATTTTGAATGAAAATAGATGTATGCCAAATGATATATTGTACTACTACTTATATAGGAGTTTGGTTATCAACTACCATTTCAAGCATTTATTTATAGAAAATAAGGTTTGTAGGTATACAATCACTATTTGATTTTTTCTATATAAATAAATATGTAAGTAGGTATGTATTATTAATAACAACGTGAAATTTGTAATTTATGCATGTATCTACCTAGTATTGTACCCTAGGAGTTTGAAGATAGAAAGTTGGAGTCCACTATATGTTTACACCGCTGGAGTACTATATAGTAGCTGAGGAAATAAATATTTTGGATTTTTTTTGTTAGACAAGTGGTTCTGACATAGAAGCAAAATATTTGACCTATCTATCATTAAATTCCAAACGTTTTATTACGTTTCACATTTATTTCACTTTTTCATTCAGGGGAGGAGCTACAGTAGCAAAGGGGGTTCGGCCAAACCTACTGCTTTTCCGTAGACCCTATATTTGTAAAATTATGAAGTAGAACGTATATATATATTTCCTGCGAATCCATAATAACACTGAAGTTTTGGCCCAGTGGTTTCTGCGCACCCAGCGAAGTTGTTCGTCCTCGCTGGATGTGTGTTCGAATCCCGGTAGGCACACTTCTTTTGAGATACTAAATGAAAAAATTGCTAAATGAAAATAAAATAAAATAGTATTTGTATCCTCTGAAACTATAATATCTAACTATTGATTTCTACTCACATTCAAAAAGTTTAACTCTTTTTTTTTTTCCAAAAGTTAGGGTTCTAACTTTTATTGTTGATCTATACTCACATTCAAAAAGTTTAACTCATTTTTTTTAAAGTTAGGGTTCTAACTTTTGTTGTTGATTTAACTGCTGCTATCTAACATCTAGTCTCCGGTATGTACTCTTGTCTCTCCCTTTTCATTTTTTTCCTTATTTGTTTGCTTTGACATATAATGCCATCAAAAGTTAAATTTTTTAAAAGCTAACAACAATGAATTTAATATAATCAATTATCAATATGTTGGATAATCCTAGAATCAAAGATTAAAAATCATTTTTTGAATAACTAATTGTACAATGTCAATAGTTTATAGAAGATGAATTATTTGAAAGTGTACCTAATGATGTGATCATTGATCGTTTTCAAAATATGACAACTCGTCGAGTGCAATTGTAATGATAATGCTTATATATATAATGTTTAAGTAATTTGTCCTTTTTAGTGAATTAAATACTTGTATTTGTTCATTAATTTGATGATTGTTACTTTAGGTTAAGGTCGTTGTTCTTTTTAAAAATTTAGAACACACTGACATAAAATTCTGGCTCCGCCTCTATTTTCATTTAACCACCACTTGAAAAAATAATTTTCTTTCCTCAATGTTTAAGAAAGTAAAAATAATAATTGAATCTTCTAATAATAAATTAAATATATATAAAATATATTAAGATGTTATTTAATTTTGTGGCCTAAACATGCATGGCGGAAAAATTGAAATTAAAAAATTGTTATAGTCTTTTTGAGATAAACTAAAAAAGAAAATCAAGCTAAACAAATGAAAGCAAAGCAGGTAATTAGGAAAAGTATCCTTTATTTATATTTTATATAAAGATATAATCACTTTTTTTTATTGAATATTTCCCTTGTCATTTCTTTTCAAAAATTGAAAAACACCCACCTCTCTTCAAATAGGAAAAAAGAAGATAATCATCATATTTTGAGCAAAGATTGTTGGTTTTAGCCCAACAAATAAGCTTTAAGTTTCACAGAATTTCAAGCCCATTTAGCTTTGGGTAAATCACATAAATATGTAATACTAAAAAAATATTTATCATCGGCAATATACTATAATATTTCTAACTAAATATAGCATTTTAAAAATAAAATAAAATTGTACAGTTATCTTCACCTCTTTTTCTGTCATTTTTTCTCTTCCTTCTCTTCTTCTTCTTTTTATTATTCTTCTTCATTGAAATTTTCATTTAAAAACTATCTTCAAATCAATATATTTAACCCATATTCGCTATTTTAATCCAAAAATACAAAGAGGATAGGAATAGATAGACTGAAAATTTGTATAAAATCATGTGCTCAAGCAAGAATATCAAATCTCTAAAATTACAACAAAATGAGTTCACCATTGATGGTCATTATAAAGCTTCAAATTTTGAATTCATTATTTGAGTTTTAAGAATTTGTGGTTAATTTGGATAGTTTGTTCCTACAAATAATTAAAAATATCGTTTGGAGTTTATATCTCAATTTTAAGAGAGTTTGATTAAGTTTAGAATTGATTTTAGGAGAAATATTAGATTGAAACTCGAAAAAGATGAAGTTTACGAAACTGTATCACAATTGATTTTATTTATTCGATATAGTTTATAACGATACAGTTTCGTAAACTTCATCTTTTTCGATAGACAGACTTTCGTTGTACAATTTTTTTAATTCCAAAAAATTGTTATATTTAGTTAGAAATATTATATTGCCATAGATGATAAACATTTTTTCATAATTACATATTTATATGATTTACCCTACATTTTTTCATGACTTTTGTTGTATTAGTCCAATCATTTTTTTTTAATTATGGAAAAATGTTAACAAAAGAGACATACTTAAAATGAAATATAGCGATGTGATAAATTAACATATTGGAAAATTACATCGATAACTTTTTAAATATTTATAAATAAATTTTATTTAATTATATAATATATTTTAACATACGGACTATGGTAAAGTATTTTATTTTGCTCTCAAAATTTATGCTGTCAATATATAATCACAAAATATATCACGTACTAATTTCTTTACCCAATTTGTATAATATCTTTTAAATTTTAAAATTCATCCTATCTGAATGTACAATTAAAATTCAACGATTTAACTTTTGAAATTGAAATAATAAATTGGTTAACCTTGGTCCAACTTAGAAGCAAAGTCATCTTAATTTCTTCTCAATAAAATGTCTTATAGGATTTATTTCATTAAGAATAAATTATTTCAAAATAGATTATTCCAATATATATATATAAAATAATTTATTCAATCAGTAAATAAATGATTAGATAAATAATGTCAGAATTAACTAGTACCTTAAATAAAAAAGACAATAATATAATCTTGAACGGAACGAATCCTTATTTGGGCGGCAAGAATCTCCAATTTTGGTGTTTTGTGAAACCCCAGAAGAATACCAAGAAAAGATAGTGGATGATCCTTAACCTGCACCCTCCGATATGGCTTCTTCATTTTCCTATCATCCCACGCTTCTTTTTTTCAAAAAGATTTGTTCTTTTTTCTTTAAATGTTGTTTTTTTACCTCTACCCAACATCAAGAATGAAGCTTTTTTATGGAATCACTCTTTTCTCCTTCATTTTATGTGTTTTGGTACCTGGGTCTTTTTCCTTTGATAATTTTCATCAACCGTAAGCATTTTTACTTAATTTTAAAGTTCATTTGTCCTGTTCCTTGTGATCTTCTTGAAGTGCCTTATTGTATGTTTTAAAAAACTCTGTATTATGGACCACTAATGTTTGTTGAGCATGAAATGCTTCAAAGTTTAGTAAGTTGTTTTATTTATTTCGGAAATTAGATTATGGCATTTTTTGTTTTGGAGGAACTGTTTGTTTCAGCTTTTTATACATATAGAGATAATAATTGTTTTTGCTATCTTTGTATTGTTGCTTCATGCCTTTCTGATGTTTCTAGATATTGCTATTGACAGGTTTCCCATTGTAGAGCCTGATTCTGGTCACACAAAACTTCGCCTTGCGAGAGAAGGACTTGAGGCAATAGAGAGGATAACAACACCCATTGCAGCTGTCGCTGTAAGTCTTGCATTAGCTATTTTGTTTCAGCACGATTATGTGACAAAAAGATATTTGAAATTGGAGATTTGTTGATATTATTTGATGAAGATTTGAGTTACTATTAAATAAGTTTGGCACTGGCTCAATATGTTTATGCAGATGCATTTTGTTAAACATTTATCTAATCTCTTTTTGTATTATACTAACATTGATGGTAGAATTTGACCAGGTGATTGGTCCATATCGTTCAGGAAAATCGTTCCTCCTTAATCAGCTTCTTTCCCTCTCTTGTAATGAAGGTGAATCCTCAAGACTTGCATTTAAGTTCACAATTGTGCTTTTACTTGTTAGATTACTGTTTTCGTGCATTTTCATAAGTGATTGATTTATGGAGCTCTATGCTTACAGGTTTTGGTGTTGGGCATATGCGTGATACTAAGACAAAAGGTGTGTATGCATGGTTTTGCTGGGGCTGTCGGTACTTAGGAGATGTAGACATTATTTAACATTCCATTTCCCTCTTCTTCCAGGAATATGGGTTTGGGGTACTCCAATAGAGTTGGACATCAATGGAGTTACAACTTCTGTTTTCTACCTTGACACTGAAGGTTTTGAAAGTGTTGGAAAGTCAAATGTATATGATGATCGGTAATATGGAAGTCATGAGAGAATATATTTCCACAATAATTTTATTTTTGTTAAAGAACATTTCCACAATAATGTGTGACTAGTCATGTTTTCTATTCTTTGTTGTTCAGGATTTTTTCCCTTGCAACTGTTCTGAGTTCCGTGCTTATATATAATCTACCTGAGATGGTTTGTTACTCTGCTTATGACTTTTACTTTCTTTATTTTCGAGTGTTTATGTTAATCCTGTTATATTTTATATGTCTTTTAGTTTTTCATGTCCTGTTGCAACAGAAAAAAGAATTAGCTGTTGGTTATCCATGAATGTTGAGTGATTGAATAGGGATAGATGCGAGTTGTTTTTGTTGAGAACAGTTAATAAATAGAAGTAATCATCTAGAGTCTCCTTTAAGCTCTGTTGCATTTGGCAATATATAAATTGGTTGAGTTAGATATACATTTCTTTGTGTTAGCTGATACAAACTCAGATCTGCTACTGTTGTGCAAAATGTTCTATTCATGATTCATGTAATCCACGTGTGCGGCCAGCACATATGCATGCAAAAGTTAACACAAGAATTGATTGTACTAAGCAGTTTGTGCTCGATATATTCTTGTCTAATATATCCTAATATGGTTCGGGTTGTGACTCTATGGGCGGCAGCTTATATACTACTCGCATATTGGCCTACAAGCAAGAGCGACTTCCTTAATTGTGTTTTGTGTTTTAGATCCGTGAAGCTGACATATCGCGACTATCATTTGCCGTTGAACTTGCTGAAGAGTTCTATGGAAGGTTCAATTCTAACCAGTTGTTTCAAAAGTTTCTAGTTTCACATAGGACTTTTTGTGTTCTAAGTTATTCACAGAAGATTCTTTTCTGACCCTGTTGTTTCATCCATGTTTATCGCTCTCCCTGGAACCCAGAGTGAAGGTAAGCATTTATCTTTGATTAATTTCACCTCAACAAAAAGGGACAAAGAAATAAAGGAAGAAACAGATCCTTAATTAACAAGGAAAGTGACATATTTATGAGGTTGCTGTTATGTAGGGGCAAGACGTTGCTTTCGAACCAGCAAAACTCCTATGGCTTATCCAGCGTGATTTTCTACGTAAGTAGAGAAAAAGATGCCATATATGTTCATAACTGCATTCATATAACCTATGATTGCAGAAATTACCTAAAACTTTCAACATATGTTTAGGTACTAATATAATTGTATTCAGTTACATGGCACGTCTGTTATAGTATGGTCATTTTTCCTCTGACTAGCACCGAGGTGCCTTTTGTCGGTCTCCTATTCCTTCTTGGAAATTGTCTAACCTTGTATTATTAACAGAAGGAAAATCTGTGCAAGAAATGGTCAATGAAGCTCTACGACGAGTCCCTAATAGTGATGGTTGGTTAGCTTATCTTTATTTGCACGTATAGTAGCTTTGGAATCTATTGAATAGTTGATTATGGTTTACTCTTTTTGTTTCTGCAGGTGACAAAAATATTGATAAGGTACTTTTATGGATAGCATTACAAATTATAAATATACTTGCATAAATATATATATTTTACTTGTTGCTGTTCATTATATCAGGTAAATCAGATTCGAGATTCATTAGCTGTAATGGGCGACAATAGCACAGCCTTCAGCTTACCACAAGTATGACTTACCTTTGCTGTGCATCAATCTTTTCTCCTTGATTTTGTAATGCACAACTTACTGCAATGACAATAGTTGATTTGGATTTGCTTAGATATGATCTTCTTCATTGTTAATGCACGCTGAGGATATTGTAGCAAATCTGGTTTCTTGTCAGTTAAGCGTTTTTCCTATTAGAACTTGGAATGATGCATCACCACTCTTAACTCTTCTACAGCCTCATCTTCAGCGTACGAAGCTTTGTGACATGAAAGATGTTGAACTGGATCCTGATTATGTCAAGAAGAGGGAGCAATTGAAAGAAGTTGTTGCATCTATCATTCGTCCAAAGA
This sequence comes from Solanum chiquidenum, assembly GCA_029582725.1. NCBI lineage: Eukaryota > Viridiplantae > Streptophyta > Magnoliopsida > Solanales > Solanaceae > Solanum > Solanum chiquidenum. Next base: position 7,038 of record JAJOOS010012021.1, read on the forward strand.
TTGTCCAGGGTAAATTTCTCAACGGGAAGGAGTTCGTATCGTTCCTTGAGCAGGTGTTAAGTCTCTTATCTGTTAGCTTTCCTAAATTCGTTTAAATGCTTTTGGAGAGAACTGATGAGATTGATTAATCTTTTTCTCTTTAATGTTAAATTGGTATTAGATACTTGATGCCTTGAATCAAGGAGAGATTCCATCTACGGGATCCCTTGTGGAGGTTTTCAACAAGGGTATTCTAGAGCAGTGTTTAAAACTGTACACCGAGCAGATGGCTAAAGTGGTTTTACCAATGCAAGGGGAGTCTTTGCAGAAAGGTCATGAAGAGCAGAGAGACACAGCAATGAAAGTTTTTGATGAACAGCATTTTGGTCGTCGCCATGCAAGGAAATCAGTGGATCAATTGGGAGAGGAGATTGAAAAGGTTATAAATTTACGGTAGCAAACATGGTTATAAATGCATTTCTACAAATTTTGTTTAATTCCATGTATTTGCAGGTGTATAACAATATCAAGCTGGCAAATGAATATCAGTCCTCAACGTTGTGTGAGGCGTTGTATACTAGATGCGAGGACAAAATGGACGAACTTCAGGCCCTCAGACTTCCTTCAATGGCCAAATTCAACACTGGCTTCCTCCTATGCAACCAAAGTTTTGAAAGAGAATGCGTTGGACCTTCTAAAAGCAACTATGAACAGCGGATGATCAAGGTTTTCACGCACTTAATTACTTCTTAGCTCTTCCTTGCTTTTTATCGTAAAGATATTTCTTATAAAGCCTAGTACGTGAAAAAAATAGAAACATAATCAATTAAGTAGGATGTACAACTGTATCCAGAACCGAACCATCAATGGAAACTTTACCATCCGTAGAGAATCTAGAGGTGCAGTAACTTCAGACAACTACAAAGAATTACCTTTCCTACAGAAGACAAAAAGTCACTTCATCAATGAATTTTTTTGTATTACTGACTTCAGTTGTTGTGTTTATTGTATTTACCTACTCTAAACAGTGTATTTGTCTGTATCTTTTTGATTATGCAGATGTTGGGAAAGTCAAAATCTCTATTCATTAAGGAATATAATCAGAGACTGTTCAACTGGCTGGTGGTTTTCTCACTTGTCATGGTGGTGTTAGGGCGGTTCGTTATAAAGTTCTTTCTGGTTGAGATTGGTGCATGGATACTCTTTATCTTCTTAGAAACGTATACGAGGATGTTTTGGTCTGCTGAGTCGCTTTACTACAATCCAGTCTGGCATAATTTTCTGGCAACTTGGGAAGCACTTGTGTATAATCCTATTCTTGATTTGGACAGGTAACATAAAGTCATTACCTTTTTCTAGCAACTTGGCAAACACTTTTTCATTTTGTACTTTCATTCTACCCTTAAAGACATTGAGACCACAATGTTTTAAGGATGCTTTTTCCTTAAACTTCGTATCTAGTCAAACACTGCAATATAAATATGAAGTAGTGTTAATTTACCAGTTGATTAGACTTGGAAATGAGAACATTGTAAAAGTTTCATTTGTTTGGTGTTGCAGATGGGCAATTCCCATTTGTGTGATAGCTGCAATATTTGTGTTTTATTGGCGATGTTACGGGAGAATGCAACGTGGTACTAGGTGGTCATTACCTGTGTACAGCAATCGTAAAGATCAGCGAAGATCAGAGTAAGTGAATGGTTTCCATTTTTATTACAAAGTCAGAGGCAGATCTAGGGCGGGTTTGAAGGTTCAATATATCCCAGCTAGACTATGTATATATACGGTATATGTAACTGTACATAGGATTGGCAGAACAGGTCATGAACTTTGTTGTCACAGTTGAAGATGTTGTAATTCTATTACTTACTAATATTCAATATCTCTTACTCTTACAAATTACAATACAAATATGCAAAAAGCTTCTACTTCCCTCTAACTTGTAATTTTCATTTTGTGCTTCTTACTCTAGTTTTCCTCTGCATTTGTTAACCTGTTTTTGAACCTTCTCCCTAAACTTCAAACTTCAAAGTGAATATTAATTCATGAGAGAATCTCAATGAATACTTTCACTATTAGAAAAATGTGTATTTTCAATCTACCTTCTTATCGAAATGCCATCAGATTTCGACAAAAGAACTTTTTATATACTAGTGAAATTTGATTTCGACAACACATCACCTTGTCTTTTTATGCCTAACAACATTTAAATGTGGCTCCATAAGAACTTTGTATATTGAATTCTAGATCAATTTTGTTTGTGTTATATATACTAGTGAAGTTTGTATTAGCACAAGAAGCCTAATAAATTTGTTACCATAAATCTAAGCTCCAAAATGGGAAATAAGAATTCGATCTTTGACTCAATCTACTTACTTTTATAATCTAAGGCATGTCAATCATTATTTGGCCATACAAAGCTATGAAACGAATACATACATAACCAAACCCCTAAATATCGATAAAATTAGAATCTAATATTTGAAAGAAGAATGAAAAAAGAAGTAATCTCTACAAATTTAGATACAATTTCATGAAAAATACCAGACTTGTAAATTCCATATACAAGTATATTTTCAAACTCAATATTTGTATAAACCAATTCAACTTCTCTTATCTTTAGAATCCTTTTCCCTCCAAGCACGTGATTTTCATTGTTCACATTTCTAGCTAAGCAAAGAGTCATGTTCATTTAAGTATTCTTGAATTTGTTCCAAAACTTCGATGATAAAATAAGATCTTCAATTTTAATTTTTGAATTGCTTTAATCCTCTATATAATTGTTCTTTTTTGGTTCTTCTTCATTATTAGGAAAAAATAAACTTGCTACTTCTCTAGTATTCAATTTAGCAATTAACAATGAGTATATAACTTCTGATATTGCACTAACAATTATATCTTTGCTCCGCATATATTTATATATTCGTATATCCTTTTTGAAAATACACAATAAATTCTTCAAATTAAAATAAAAAGACAAAATATAAATATACACATAAAATAAAAACTTAATGTACAAGAAAAGTTGATCAACCTTTACTTTCTCTATACACTCAAAAAACTGATGAACCTAAAGCTTCGGTTAGGATTTTCGATATGGATAAATCCAATATTTTATCAAATATGAATAGAGTTAGATATACATTTCAAAACTCGAGATCAAACACACGAATGATATCTGAATTCTATAGGCTTGCTAAGCCTTTAGCTTCAGATCCTTTCATAATTCTTAGCCTTTTGCAGGAATTAATGAACATATCCCAAGGTACATCACCAGCAAGCATCCAATCACCATCTTTGTCTTCATAAGTTGGTACATAATTACATCCATTGTATCCTTCTGTTTCTGAATTTTATAATAAAAAATAAATAAATCGTAAGACTCTAATTAAATGCAGATCATCTAAAACAAATTTAATAAATATATGTTAAAAACTTACCAATAGAGCACTTGAACATGTTCTCTAAAGCCTTGAGTAATTGTGGATAACTTTTGTAAATATTAAGATCAATTTTTCTTAAATAAGCGGCTCCATCCATGCTCACTTTAACGTAGCTCGCTTCTAAAATATTCTTTCGATAAGATCGAACGGGTGGCCATCCAATAACTTGTGCTCTGAAATAAGTCATAACAAAAATGTTGTTAATATTAGCAGCAAAAAAGAAGAAGATATAGATTAATTTAATTAACAATAAATATTTCGTAACTACTTACTTTGGTGGTGGTTCATCATTGTTATTCATATGTGATGAAGATCTTTTGTTGCTAATTTTACTTGTGGATGATGAAGATGATGGCTCTGTTCCAGGTAAACCTAATCTTAGCTCTGTTCCAGCCATTTCCATTTCTTCAAATTTGATTATATGATCTACGCCGACGGTGAGTTTCCGATGAAAGCTGAAATATTTCCGGTGAAGAAAATGCTAGTTTCTGAATGATGAAGGAAATAGAGGGAATGATACTCTTATTTTTATAGAGGAGACATCATTTATTCTCTTTGTGCATGAATTTCATAGCATGGCAAAATCACACTACTTCAACCCACGCGCTTCTAACAAATCAATTATGGTGTGAATAATTTTACTCTAGAGATATTAATTTATTTAAAAAAAACATAAAAGATTATCTGATAAAAAATATGTATCTCAAGTTAACTATTTAATATATATTATCTTCTTAATAATTATATATGCATTAGCTTTAATAAACGTAAAATTCCAATTGATGTTGACATGTCTAATAAAAAAAGTTAATATATTTTATTAATTAACGTATCTACTTATTATGCACCCGTGAAATATGCGCATCAATGTTTCTAAAATATGAGTCAAAAATATTGAATACAAACATAATTCAACTCAATTAAAAACATATCATAATTTAAGTATTTAAATAAAATTTACTGATAATATTAAGAAATTATCGAGTATTCAACCTTTCATATATTATATATATACTCCCACATTTTTTTTACAAGTCAAATGACCTTACATCATTGAAATAAGTGGTCAAATTTTAAAGTAAAATTATAAGATATGGCGAAATTTATAATTACTATCTTTGCCATAAAAAAGAGACGTGTGTTGTACACGCGCGTTTGAAGCGTAGATGAATCATTGAACACGTGTTGTCGGTGGTGTGAGGGACATACTGAAGTGAGAGAAGGGAACACGGAACAGACACCGACAACTTGAGGTATTTAAGGTACCTGGTCCACTAAAATGGACGTTCCTGATTTGATGATTCTGGAGCGTTGGATCATGTGAAAATCTACTTTGGGGGCTGCTTGGTCAAACCCCCATGTGAGGTGCCTCTCCATATTGTCGGCTAATGAGGTATAAAGTGGACCCCACCCTCAATTAATTTGGTTTACTAATTTAAATTCGTATCTAAATTTTTTTGATATCACATTTTAAAGTAGTTTTACTAATAATAGTAATTCTCACTTGACATAACTATCGCTAAATATTTAAGTTCGACCTAAATATTAGTAAAAAATATAATAATGGCATTTACATAGTAAATATTATAAATGTGATGGATGTTTGAAAGCACATTTATAAACCTTTTCAAAATTATAAATTGAAATGTTCAATAAAAAAATCACGTGTTCAACCACTCTATAAAAATAAAATAAATTGTAGGATGGAGACATGTAATTGCAACACAAAATATAGACAATTGTGCGTGTTAGTTTTAGAAAGATCTAGTTTTAACTTAGATATTGGAGATCAATGAATAACATTTAACATTATGAGTTTAAGTTAATTTTTTATTATAAACTTTAAATGAATTCGTTTTAGTCAACAAAAGATGTCAAGTGAACAAAACAATCACCATACTCTGTTGGATGAAACACTTTAATTTTTTTCCTAATCAACTTTATTCCTTTCCTTCCATTTGCTTAATTAATCTTCCCTCGTCACCTACTTTAATTTTAACTATATAGTTTAAATAAAGGGGAAATAAAGTAGCGATTAGTAGATAAACTGTACTAAGGTTCCTAATTCAAGGAATTTCTATGAACATGAACTTAAGTTTTATTATATTTTAATTTCTTGCCCACGGTTTTCTAGCTAGATATAATAATTAGCCAAAACCATGGGATTAGTTCATCATATTATATGGTAATTAAAAGTAATATTATATTGTAGTGGACTGACTAAAACGCTCATTAAACTGCTAGCAGCCGTTGCTTGCAATTTAACAAATATTCCTGCTAATTAATAACTATACATAATTAAATTGATAATAATAATATAGTGTAACCCTTAAGCTCTTGATATTATTTCTTTTCTATAAAAAGACCGTCATTCTCGTCAAATTGCTTAACTTTTAAAAAGGGAAAACCATTTTTTTTAATAAGTTTGTCTTAAAACAAATAGATAATGAAAGTAACAGGTGAAAAATAATAACGAGTCATATTTTAAATTATTTTTATATTTCAAACACACACAATATATTATATTTATATATTGAGTCAATTTCATCCACATATTATCGACAATTTTTTGTGTGTGTCATTTACATGGCATGAATTGGCAGTCCCTACTCCATATATATATACGTACAGCTAATTTTAAGCAAAAAAAAAAATAGCTGTAGCTTTGAATACATTCTCACCTCATTTTCCCTTTGCCTCTTAACATTAGCTGTACTATGTAAGACAGATTTGACCGTAAGTCATATCCTTCGTTTCTTTTTTGTTAAACGGTATTTCTCTTTATTCGCCTTATTTATTTTTGAGTTGAAATTTTTAACGTAATATGTTAATATAATATAAATTATAAAGTGGAGAAGAATAACAATTAGACAATTCTCATAAATATCCAGCAAAGCATTATATTTAGAGTTCCCTAAAGTCCAGATAGATATATTGAGTTCTCTGTGGGGTTGAGTTCATTAAGACAAACACGCACGCCCACAAGTTGGACACAACCAAACAATAAAACAGTTGAAAAGTGTCACCATGATGCATGTTATGTGTTTATGTACAAATTGACATGCTTAGCAATGATAGTCAAATAATTACTTTTTGATGTCGACCCAATTAATTACCTTTGCACGCTCAAATTACAACATCATTGGGCAATGGCATCTAATATTTTACTAAATCAAGTATTAAAATGGATTCGGTTATGATAAATAATGAAATTCTAACACCCTCATATGTTGAAGTATTAAATGTGAGATATAGACATGGCCGCACGTGTGACTGAGTTCTGGACTTTCTTGTTCTGTAGCATACGTACAATGGCCCATTATCATGTTCCTTCCATTGCCCATCCTCCATGTTCATTTCCACCATTTATACATCAACTTTTATCCAATTTATTTTATTTGAAATATATTATAAATCACCGGAATAATTTATTCTCTAATTATGGCTCACAATAATACACTAACAATGCCAATAGGAACTGGACTAGTTTACAAGCACAGTACAGCAGCGCTTCGAAATCCTCTTAGTCTTCTTGTCAGTTCGCTGCAAAATAAGTAAACCATGTCACTCAATGTATGTATCTTAAAATTAGAAAGAGAAATAATTTTGTATACCTGTGGACTGAATAAATCCGGAACCTTGATC
>JAJOOS010012022.1:0-12726 GCA_029582725.1 Solanum chiquidenum
AAAAAATGAGCATTTTTTACCCAAAATAACAATAAGGGCATTTTTGGACCAAAGTATTGACGGAAAGGGCATTTTTGGACCAAACTACAAACGGAGGGCATTTTTGTTCCTTTCGCATAGTTTAAGGGCATTTTTGACCCTTTTCCCTTTTATTTTTTATGTTAGGCTCAACGTAAAAATTTATAAGATCAGAACACCTATATGAAGTTGAAAGGTATTTTTACCTTTTAAAAAATATATATTATCTCTTTAGGATTATTGTTGTGTAATATAAAAAGCAAAACATTAAACAATATGAATGTATATGAAAACTTTTTGAAATTTGATGGAACTTTTATCATTTTTAATAAATAAATTGTGCAACTTATTATATTCTGAATTGATGAATTCGTACGATGTTTAAGTTGAAATCATTTAAATGGAATTGCTAATAGTCACAAAGTTGTTCTTGACATATTGTTACGATCTTTTTTGTGCACTTCTTGCCTCTGAAGTGCCTCTTCATTGATAGAAAGACATAAGATGTATGAGTGCCAGCCACCATATAAAGATTTTGTAATTTAGCCATGAACACATGTGCAAAGCACGTGTCCAGGACTAGTGAAGAAATAAAGAGCGAGAATAAAGTAGACATAACTCCAAATGGAGTAAAGCAGCAGCAATGCAGCAATTACCCATTCCAACGGCAACATATGAAACGTCCACAACGGGCAGCAGAAAATGCATTAAGTCTAGGGTATTATGAGACAAATTAATAATACATATTAAAATGCACTTAAGTCTAGGGTATTATGAGACAAATTAATAATACATATTAAAATGCTCAAAAGACCAACAAAATGTTCGAATCAGCTGAAAGAGTAGGGGAGGGAATTGCAGAATCCAGATGACGAGTTGAGCAGTGAAGTAGACAAACAAGTATGTTTTCGTAATAATTATAGTTTGGACAACCCACAACTGACCTATTGCCTGAAACTCTGATTCAAAAAATACTCTGTTATCTTAGTTTTAAAGAAACAGCACAACTGAGTATTCTCTCCAATACATGGCTGCAAGCCTCGTTGACTCATCCCAACTTGAAATTCAGAGTTGGTTCTACTCATAAAAGCATCAATACAGTGGAAGCTCCTAACCTTAAAATTGAATTACCATTTTACCCTTATCTTACTCCTAAAATAAATAAATATTAATATCTATTTAATTAATAAATATGAAGTAATAATTATATATTTAAATTCATGCATCAAATAAGATCTTAATGCAATCATATATTCATGTATTAAATGTGGGTAATGAAGAGTCTAATAACCTTTAATTTTAATTTGTAAGATAAGTGGGGTAATAAAGAGTCTAATAACCTTCAATTTTGATATGTAAGATTAGTGGGGTAATGAAGAGTCTATCAAAGACACTCACTCAACATAAATTTATATTCCCTTCTTTCATTCAAATTTGTGATCATCTTGCATTTTACATTAGGTTGGTCTACAACATTTGTAAATTTTTCATTACCAACTTGTAATTTTAAGAATTCTTACTGATTCATTTATTTGTATTCTTTAAAATTTCATGCATATTCATCTTCTTTTTGTTGAGAAATATGTAAATTATCATAGTTACATGATGAATATTCTCCAATATGAAGTTGTGAGTGAATTTTATTTTTCATATCTCCATTTTTTTGAATTTTTAAATACAACTTCGTAATTGATTACTATATATTTGTATTCTTCATTTCTTCTATCTTTAGGGTATAAATATAATAAAGTTAATCCCAATTTATGTTTATAATTAATTGTTTTGATGGTAAGCATGTCAAATCCGACATAATATTTTCACAATTAGACCCGTAAAAGAGTTAAGTCTTTGATAGACATTTATAATTATGTCTTCTTCATTGTTTGATAATCATTTATCTTTTTAAAATAGCATGTTTGTACTTTTTCTTTTTTAAATGTAATCTGAAATGTTTAGAAAATTCATGTATTTAACTATTGCAGAGAGGTACAAAAATTAATGCGAAAATAAAAATAAAATAAAAACTAATGTTAAGTAAAAGAGTAATTAAATTTTAGGTTTATCAAATATAAAAATTATATTTGTATGTTATAGCTATAGTTTGCATAATTGCGCTCCATAACAAATTTTATGTTTCCTATGGAGCTATTAATCTATATATTTGGATATTCATTCCAATTGTATAAGAATATATTTGGGATTTGTATACAAATAAGAAACTAACTTGGCTGTAAATAGAGCTGTCAATATGGGTTGGTCCACCCCATCCAGGAAAAGCCATACATGCTTTGAAATTTGATGGGTCAGGCCGAGCTAGCCCATTTTTTAAGTGGGCCAGAAAATGGTCGGCCCAGCTCACAAGTACGTGGGTTATTTTTTATAATTTTTTAAATTAAATATAATTTAAAAATATTATCATAAATATGGATAAGACAATATTACATGGTGTTAGTGTTGCTACTTGTTAATCAAATACACAAATAAAATTATCTTTATAATATTTATTAAGTTGATTTCAAGTAAAGACATAAATAGCTAAATAGAAATACTAACCTTATTGTTTTCCAATGATCATAATAAAACACAAAACTATGACAATATTCCATAGGTTATAGCCTACACGGTGATTCCCTAAAAATTGTAGGGAATTTTTATTTTATGTAGTACATATTTTATAAACATAATTTGTATTTAAATTGTAATATTTCAAACTTTAAATAGATTTTGAGTTTAGACTCTTGTTATTTTTAATACTCTATTTTATTTTCATTTATAGGAAAACTGCATAATTAGACATAGTTAACTACCATATATACATATTTTACCTATAACTTAAAAATATTACTCATAGTACCACTTTTTAATAATTATACCATATATTATAAAAAGTTAAATTAGATACACAAATCTCTTAAATATGATATAGAATTATTATCTTAAAAGTTAAATTCCTTAATTAAATAGAGACATTAACAATTCAACCTCCCTGAATTTCCTCTGCAAACAATAACTCTCCCCCACCTCCAACGTCCTCCACCATATTGTCACGATCCGAGCCTACACACTGGACGTGGCCGGCACTCGAAGACCATTGCTGGTCCCCAAGCGAATCCTCATCCTGGCTGACTACAAGCAGAAAACTGATTCAAACGTACAAAGCTTAAAAACTGAAATAAAATTTCATAAAACTTAAAATACAGACTTTAAGTCCAAAGAAAACTCTGTATAATAAAATATATACAACTCGCCATAAAAAGGCAACTTAAGTCTTTAAAACATTTAATAAAATAAATAAATAATACAAACTTCTCAACTATACTGACTATCTATGAAGCCTCTTTCTGATAAAGATGGAAGTCGGGACAAGACCCACGATATCCTGACTAAACTGAAAAGTAAATAAAATCCTTTGGAAATAAGGAGGCTCGCCATAGCTAATTCGAACTCTCAGATGTATCAACGAAGCTCCTGTTGATGATCCTGAATACCCGTGTCTGCATTATGAGAAGATGCAGGCCAAATGGCTCAATACGTGGAATGTGCGAGCATGTAAAGGGAATTCTAAAGCATAACATAAGCTTGAAAAGAATCTGAAAGAAACTGAAGAACTTACCTGGCTCTACTCAACTCAACATAACTGAACTCATTTCAATATAAAGCAGTTTAAAACAAGTGCAATATAAAGAAAAAGGAAACTGTTTAAAACATGTTGTCAATTCATAATCATAATGTCATAAAAAGACAAACCATGCTCCCTCTCAAAGTCTACTTGTGCAATGCATGAATGAAGTCCTATACCCCCATTCACACTAAGAAGAACCCCTTGAGGAACCATGCTACTATTGCTGTGGGAGTTTCTCTAACCGACAACCATCACTTAAGAACTATAGTGATGATACATCGCTTTACCTCACGCTGTCGAGGCCCATCCTATACCTTGCCGTGATATAGGAAGCTAACTTCACTAAGTGGATCCACTAGTCTATGCGAAAAGGATTCATCTAAAAAATATGACCCTTTTCTACCCATGATGGCTACATGGTTTATGGGGGCAGTGAGTTATCTGAACTCTCCCCCATATCGGTGTTCAATACTACTCCCAAAATATACTAGCTCTTATGTTTTTAAAACATACTTCTTCTGTGATTTGAGATTAGTGCTCAAAGGCTATCTTGGAAATCTCAGTTTCCTTTCTTGCTTCATTTAGAAAGTGATTACTCTTTTCTGAAAACTAGCACGAAGACTCTTTGGAAATCTCAGTTTCCGTTCTTATTTAAATGTGAAAACATTTTAAACTCTTTTGGGAATACATAGTCCCCATATACTTATGAAGAAATGAACTTCAGCTTTACTCTTTACTGAACTCGAAACTTATATCTTAAAACAAAGTTAAATCATTTGCAAAAAGACTTTTGAAAAGACTCTAAAAACTTCCTAGACTTGGCTCTTGACTTTCCTTGAATTGAATTGGCATAATACATATATTGGACCCTAAACTTGGCTTCAAATTTCAACATTGACCTCCAACTTTCATAGTGCACAAACATACCCTTTAACTATCCAACCTTTTAATAAATAAACACGCAATTTTTGGAGGCAAAAAGCGTGAAATGCAAACGCTCCCACGTGTATTAGTGAGCCATTCAATGGCTGCCAACTAATTAAATACTTTACACGTCCATTTTAGAACTAAAAAAAAATTAAAATTATTTTTAATTAATATACAAGGGTTATAGCTCTTTTTCCACGATGACAAAAAAAATTAGAAGCCATTTGCACTAAATATGAGCAAAAATCGTTTTAAAAGAGAGGAAAAAAAATTGATTTGAAAGAGGAGGAAAGAAGAAATGAGATTTTTATTTGGAAATATAAAGATATATATAAAAAGGATTGATTAAGGGTAGATTTGTCATTTCAACATTTTTTTACTGTTTGGGCCTCGAAAATTACTCCTAACTCGCGCAAAATACGTGCACATCACGCATTTTGCTAGGTAGGACATGCGTGTTTATTTATTAAAAGGTTGGATAGTTAAAGTGTCTGTTTGTGCACTATGAAAGTTGGAGGTCAAAGTTGAAATTTGAAGCCAAGTTTAGGGTCCAATATATGTATTATGCCAATTGAATTTATGGATTCAAGGCTATGATTCATGTTTATGGATGTTTTCTAGATGTTTAGAAGTCATTTAGAGTAGTTAGAATCAATGGAAAGTGTTAGGACACTTTAGAATAACTTAAATAGGCTAAACGACGAAAAACTGGTGAAAAACGTCGATCCGGGCGCGTTCCTGGTGCGCCGCGCCAGTCCCCAACTTACTGCGGCTCATTTATGGCGCCCTACTGGCGCGTCGCCCTAGCCTTCCTGGCGTAACGGGGGCACGTTGCGCTAGAATTGCCCCAGGCAAAACTGATGAATTTTTCCTCTTATTTTCTAACCTTAAATCGCTTTTAATCGATTTCTTTTCTCAAGTTTTCCTTAGATTCAATTACCCAACCTAAGTACACACTAATCCACTCAAGACAACACCCAAAACAATCACTTTCATCTCAAGAAATCATCAAAACCCCAACAAAACAAGATTTAAGAATGAACTTCAAGAACACCTATTAAGAACTTAAATCCTTCAACTTTTTGAGAATGAAACTTCGCTGAAAATAATATGTTTGGTGTGTGGGTGAACAAACCCAACACTATGGAAGCTTACATACCTCTTAGGGATCAAACCTATGGCAAAAATCCGCTACAACACGCAAGAATCTCGATGATCCTCTCCTCTTTTCTCCTCTTTACTCCTCTTTTCTCTTCTCCTCTCTTCTTGAACTCTCAACTAAACCCCTAGGCTAATTTTAGGATTATAAAACTGAACCTAATAGGATTAGATCCTTAAAACCTTACTAAAAACGAATTAAATCTGATTTGGTAAGGAAAAGACCAAACTACCCCTTACTATTTCCGGCTAACTTTCCTTAACTGGACAACCTAACTTCAAAAGGCCATATCTCACTCATCCAATCTAAAAACTTAGCAAACTCGGTGGCGTTGGAAATATAATTCAAATATCTTCGCTACGGTATCTGATAGCACACCTAACTCATCCTGAACTAGGAGTTATGGTCGTTTGAAGTCGACCCAAAACTCATACTTAAGCATAACTTGCAAAATTTCAGATTTTGCTATTTCCAATTTAATTCTTTTTGAAACTCAAGGTGCTACATCTAGTGAACTTAACACTTAAGAGATTTTCATTCCTCTGTAAAATTCTACTCACAACGAAGGATGGTTCGAGTCTCAGTTTAAAATTTTTCTGGGGTGTTACAATATCTCCCTCTTGGGATCATTCGTCCTCGAATTACGACTGGTCTGGATATGGAACGGGTTACTCTTACCAAGGTCTGAGGCTAATGGTACGCTCTCATTATATTCAAGCTTAACCCAAATCCTTAGGTTCAGGTTCTATACCTCTCTATAAGGAATCTCATCCCAAGACCATTACTCCTTACCACCACATTCAAGCTTAGTACTCGAACAACTCCATGAACTCCTACTAACCAACTCCTTCAGATCCACCTAAAGGCTCTCATTTAACTATTTCTCTTAGTAAAACCTCATTCTAATCTTCCTCCTTGGGTCTAAGCTAACACTTGAAAGCTATGGACATATTTCATCAGCTCTAAACTGGTCTACATCATCTTTTACTCTAACACTCGGGAGAATGTTATTTCATGACTACCAAATTCTCCATAATCAGGTACTAAGACCTCATTAAAATTACGTACCCCTTCGATACACCTCTTAATGCTCCTTGTTACTCTTGTGACGTAGCCACACTTCACTACCCTTATCTAAAGGTTAGGGTCTCTCACTTGTACTACTCACATTCATCATTCTCATGTTGCCCTTCTTTTTATCATGACTCTCATCTCGAATTCAAGAATAATATTCATTACTAAACCCGAATATCAATACGATTGCTCGCCTACTATACTATACCTCATTACTTGATCAGTTCTATAACCTTCTGAACATCATGACCCTCTCAAACAAATCATAAGCCTAGCTTAGATCTATCACTTTATGAATACTCTGCTCTTTTATTCAACACATGAATTTGGTCATTACCTACACAATGACACTTCATAACAAACTCCTTTCTAGCTAAAACACACTCTACCTCCCATGGTGGAATCTTCTCTACTGATCACTTCTTAGTCTACCCATAGGGGAAAATCCTCATTCATAACTTACTAGGTGCATGACTATACTAACATAGTTTGCCAAAACACTATCTTCCTTACTTAGATAACTAAACCTCTACATTCTTTCCTCTAATTCTGGGCTCTTTCACTACTACTGCTCATGATCTCATAACTCATGCTACCTTTTCGGGTGAAAATCATACCCAAGCTATAAACATACTTCTTAAAAAGGATCTCAGCTGATACAACACCTAAGGAAAGGAGTACAACTCACTTTTAGCTCAAACGCACGATTCAAATGAATATGGGTGCATTCCTCTGAAACTGAACACTTAACTTACTCTTGGACTTCTCTTAAGCCCCTCTGGAGTCTCATGACTTCCTCAAAACTCTTGCTAAGAACAACTCATCGACAAAGAACTGACTCTGCTTTTCAACCACCTCTAGTATGATGGGTAGTCGAATGAATTCGGAGAAACGCACGAGTTAACATAAGTCTCTATGACAGAGCTCTATTGCACGATTAAGAGTATGAAAGAAGGGAAACTTTACTTAAATGTCTGTAGTCCCTCATTTATAGAAGTAGGGCCCTCACAACCATAAACGAGAACCTACTAACACAGCTTCATAGACTCCCTAGGACACTTAAACTCTGTGCTCTGATACCAAGTTTGTCACGACCCGAGCCTACACCCTGGACGTGGCCGACACTCGAAGACCATTGTTGGTCCCCAAGCGAACCCTCATTCTGGCTGACTACAAGCGGAAAATTGATTCAAGCGTACAAAGCTTAAAAACTGAAATAAAAGTTCATAAAACTTAAATACAAACTTTAAGTCCAAAGAAAACTCTGTATAATAAAATATATACAACTTGCCATAAAAAGACAACTTAAGTCTTTAAAACATTTAATAAAATAAATGAATAATACAGACTTCTCAACTATACTGACTATCTATGAAACCTCTGTCTGATAAAGATGAAAGTCGGGACAATACCCACGACATCCTGACTAAACTGAAAAGTAAATGAAATCCTTCGGAAATAAGGAGGCTCGCCATAACTAATTCGAACTCTCAGATGTATCAACGAAGCTCCTGTTGATGATCCTGAATACCCGTGTCTGCATTATGAGAAGATGCAGGCCAAATGGCTCAGTACGTGGAATGTGCGAGCATGTAAAGGGAATTCTAAAGCATAACATAAGCTTGAAAAGAATCTAAAAGAAACTGAAGAACTTACCTGGCTCTACTCAACTCAACATAACTGAACTCATTTCAATATAAAGCAGTTTAAAACAAGCGCAATATAAAGAAAAAGGAAACTGTTTAAAACATGTTGTCAATTCATAATCATAATATCATAAAAAGACAAACCATGCTCCCTCTCAAAGTCTACTTGTGCAATGCATGAATGAAGTCCTATACCCCCATTCACACTAAGAAGAACCCCTTGAGGAACCATGCTACTATTGCTGTGGGAGTTTCTCTAACCGACAACCATCACTTAAGAACTATAGTGATGATACATCGCTTTACCTCACGCTGTCGAGGCCCATCCTATACCTTGCCGTGATATAGGAAGCTAACTTCACTAAGTGGATCCACTAGTCTATGCGAAAAGGATTCATCTAAAAAATATGACCCTTTTCTACCCATGATGGCTACATGGTTTATGGGGGCAGTGAGTTATCTGAACTCTCCCCCATATCGGTGTTCAATACTACTCCCAAAATATACTAGCTCTTATGTTTTTAAAACATACTTCTTCTGTGATTTGAGATTAGTGCTCAAAGGCTATCTTGGAAATCTCAGTTTCCTTTCTTGCTTCATTTAGAAAGTGATTACTCTTTTCTGAAAACTAGCCCGAAGGCTCTTTGGAAATCTCAGTTTCCGTTCTTATTTAAATGTGAAAACATTTTAAACTCTTTTGGGAATACATAGTCCCCATATACTTATGAAGAAATGAACTTCAACTTAACTCTTTATTGAACTCAAAACTTAAATTTTAAAATAAAGTTAAATCATTTGCAAAGACTTTTGAAAAGACTCTAAAAACTTGCTAGACTTGGCTCTTGACTTTCCTTGAATTAAATTTATGGATTCAAGGCTATGATTCATGTTTATGAATGTTTTCTAGATGTTTAGAAATCATTTAGAGTAGTTAGAATCTATGAAAAGTGTTAGGACACTTTAGAATAACTTAAATAGGCTAAACGACGAAAATCTGGTGAAAAACGCCGATTCGGGCGCGTTCCTGGCGCGACGCGGTAGGCCTTAACTTACAGGGGCTCATTTTTGGCGCACCGCTGGCGCGTCGCTCCAGCCTTCCTGGCGTAACGGGGGCGCGTCGCGCCAGCATTTCTCCAGGCAAAACTGATGAATTTTTCCTCTCATTTTTGACCTTAAATCGCTTTTAATTGATTTCTTTTCTCAAGTTTTCCTTAGATTCAATTACCCAACCTAAGTACACACTAATCCACTCAAAACAACACCCAAACACAATCACTTTCATCTCAAGAAATCATCAAAACCCCAACAAAATAAGATTTAAGAATGAACTTCAATAACACCTATCAAGAACTTAAATCCTCAACTTTTTGAGAATGAAACTTCGCTTAGAATAATATGTTTGGTGTGTGGGTGAACAAACCCAACACTATGGAAGCTTACATACCTCTTAGGGATCAAACCCATGGCTAAAATCCGCTACAACACGCAAGAATCTCGCTGAAAAATGATTTTTGTTTCATTAGCAAATATCTTTCTCTCTCATCCACTTCCCCCAATTTCCTCCGCGAACAATATTTGCCTCCCACCCCCACATTAAAATTGCACATCCCTCTAAAATTAAACAGAAAAATAAAATGGTGATGATAGTAAAACTGGAGGAAAGAAAGAAAGAAGACAAATTATAAGTAGTATACTTTGCAGCAGGAGTGGTTGCTTTAACATTTTCATTCGAAAAAGAGTATGAAAAAGTTTTGTAATGAGATGGTAAGTTGTATGTTTCATTCAGTTTGAGATGATTTTGTCATGTATTTAGCCATGATATTTTATGTATCTTGTTTATTTATTAAATGTATATGTATTTTCTATTAAATATATATGAGTTGTTTTCTGTCATGTATGTGAGCATGTTATTCTATGTATATGAGATTTTTCTGTCGTGATCTAGTGTGTTTTCTTTTGTGTATCTGAGACGGTTCTATGTATCTGGTCATACTTCAACAAGGTTTTTGTAGATTACATTTTCATGAAATTACGATAATCACAATTTTATTGGATACATACTCCAAATAAATAAACAAATTTCAAATACATGAATCTGCTATATGCTACATGTAATTGATATATAATTAATACATCTAAGTCCCTAAGTATGTATCAGATACACATGTATAGCAGATACACCTAATAAAATGTAATTGAGGAAATTAAATGCATTAATCAGTTACATAATTCAAATACATTAGTAAAAGGCATGTATCTTGATTCAGTTAATCAATGATTTTGATTTATATAAGATTTTCAAATCAAGGTCTGTATTAATTAGTTCAAAAACAACAATATACTTTAATGAGATTATTCAACAAAGTAACAACCAACTAGAGTGCAAAGAGGTAGCTATTAGTAGTTTATAATTGTTGTTTTTATCCCAACTCTAGAGCTCGGATGGTGGTTCAATCCATTAAGTTATGGAAATGGAATAGCAAAGGGCGATTAAGGAAGTTTTGGGATAGAACACTTAGCTAGTGAACAAGAGAGCCATGTCAAGTCTTCTGCAACTGACCTATATGAGAAAAAAATTATATTAAAGAGTGAGCTAAAGTTGTTTGATTAAAGCATCATCAATTTTTGCTCACCTGGTTCAAATCAGAGCTTGATGGCTAGATGGAAATGAACACTAAGAACTGGGTTTCTTCTTGAATATCACTTCTTCATTGAGGAATAAGAGGCTTTAATGGTGTAAATCATTGAAGATGAAGAGTATTGAAGCACAAGGAGAAGTGGTTCCGTCGGCTTTTCTCTTCCAGATGGATTAATCCTCCATGAAGATCACTTTCCTTTTCTTATTTTGATTTTCTTTCCTTTTTTTTTCTTTTTTTGGTTTGATAAGTTTTTGTCTTTTTGTTTGCTCTGTTTCTGTACTAGTTAACATTTTATTTATTATTGAATAAATGGGGCTTTAGCCCCTACCCTTTTAATTTTTTTAAAAAAACTACAGTGCGAGAAACATGTTGTTCTCTAAACATGAAAATTAAAAATAAAAAATCTCTAAATTCAAAGAAACAAATTCAAATTTCTGAAAATATTTTTTTTTCACTTTTTTGTTGCTAAAAAATAAATGAAAGAAATTAAAATATTTTTGAATTTTCAGAAGTTGTTAGACAAGATTTATTTAAAATCTATTAAATGAGTGATTTTCTCCTTAAATTAAGCATTTTAGTTGGAGTCCTTAATTAAACGTGTATCCTGCTTTGTCAATTCCTCGGATACATGTATCCGTCGAATTAAGATACATGTATCCAACCAACGAAATGTGGTAGAGGAAGTAATATTCGAAACTATCGTGAATACTTGTAATTAGAACCTAAACTAGTGGGATTTATGTTGTTTGCCCTTTATTTTTTAATTAATTTTTATTTGGCCCACAGGCCTGCCCCATCTTTACTTATATAAATTAATTTTTTTAATGTCAATTAAGGGACAAACGTGCAACGCACGTTTCCAAGACTAGTATATATATATATATATTCAACCGCTCTAATGCATCTTAAAATTTGGCAATGTTTGTCGAATCTTCCTAATATTTGGATTAAACACTTCCCAATTCATATTAGAATATACTTGTGTCGTTGTAGTTACTAAAATCATCCAAAGAAATTCTTAGTAGAAACTCATAAGACTCCTAAAATTTAGGAGGAATATACAATCCAAATTCTATCAAGATTTTAGTATTGATATTAAATTGTAAATTAATGTATTTATGGTAGTTAGGTTAGAGTTCTATTTGGATAAGGAAAAGGGAAGCCAAGCCTAGGCATTATAGTAGTTGGCAATTATTCTAAACCAATTCGGATAGGGAAATCAAATCTAAGCTTATAAAAGGCGTTGATATTGTCAATATTCTATATCAATAACTGTTGAAATTTTTTCCCAAAAACTGCATCTTTATTTATCAGTTATAAATGTTATTTCTTGTTTTTGAATTTTGTGACTGCTCGAGCGAAGTTATGAAAATGACTGGGGATATGAAGATCTTGAATGCGCTTGATTCTGCAAAAACACAATGATATCACTTCACAACAATCATAATAGCTTTTGTTTCGGAGAATTTGAATACATTTGAATGATATTGTAATAACCCGAAAGGTCATTTTGGTAATTTTTCGTGGAAATGACTATTTTTCCCTTTCGGTAGTTGCCCCGAGTCCCATGTTTTGTGGTTGTAAAGTTGGTTTGAGGAAAAGTTGGTAAAAAGTTGAGTTTTTGAGAAGTTGAGTGTTTAT